>PVKU01013094.1:0-31055 GCA_004027475.1 Anoura caudifer | reverse complement strand
ACATACAGAAGATCCAGAAACACATGAAAAGATGCTCAATATTGCTTGCTATCAGAGAGATGCAAATTAAAACCACAATGAGATACCACTTCACACCTTTCAGAATGGCCATCATAAATAAAGCAACAAACAACAAGTGTTGGAGAGGTTGTGGAGAAAAGGGGACCCTAGTGCACTGTTGGTGGGATTGCAGACTGGTACAACCACTATGGAAAGCAGTATGGAATTTTCTAAGAAAACTAAAAATGGATCTACCTTTTGACCCAACAATTCCACTGCTAAGACTATATCCTAAGAACCCTGAAACACCAATCCAAAAGATTCTATGCACTTCAATGTTCATAGCAGCACAAATTACAATAGCCAAGTGTTGGAAGCAACCTAGGTGCCCATCAGTAAATGAATGGATCAAGAAACTTTGGTACATTTACACAATGGAATTCTATGCAGCAGAAAGAAAGAAGGAACTCCTACCCTTTGCGACAGCATGGATGGAGCTGGAGAGCATTATGCTAAGTGAAATAAGCCAGGCAGTGAAGGACAAATATCATATGATCTCAACTTAACAGGAACCTAATCAACAGAACAAACAAACAAGCACAATATAACCAAAGACACTGAAATTGAGAAGGGGTTGATAGTCACCAGAGGGGAGAGGGGAGGGAATTTCAGGGGTAAAGGGGAAGAGTTTGGAGCAACAAGTATAAAGGTCACATGGACAAAACTAGCGGGGGTGGAAATGAGAGGGGGGAGGGGAGAGCTGGGACAGTGGGCTGGAATGGGAGCAAAAGACAGAAAACTGTACAAGAACAACTAAAATAAAAATAAATAAATAAAATAAATAAATATTTGATCAACTGAAAAAAAAAAGACAAAGCTGAGTTTACTGCTTAGGGTGGTAAGGAAGAACAGCAGCTTGCAAAGCAATGACTGTGTGTCAGATGGGGGAAAGGTAGGGTCACAATTTAATTGGAATTAGAAGTTCGGTTTAAGATGGGGTCTTTTTAAGGGAGGGTTTGGTTAGTATTGCATAAGGATCATGATCCAACAGCAGTTCAGGACCAGTGGGCACACCAAAGGATTTTGCAATAAAGGACTAAAAATGAAAGAGTTGATGGGTCCTTCTCAAGTTTTTAAAATGACTGTCAGCTCATTTACTTAGGCAGGAGACTTCTGGAAAAAGAAAGCCATGCTAAAGAAGTCAGATGAGTAGCACAAAATCATGTTTCTGTAGACAGTAAGATGTGATTTGGATCTTCATGTCCAGGTGAAGGCAGATGGTTTCCATTCTCACTTGCTGTGGATAAAGCTCAGACTAAAATGTTCACAGGATGCTGTGTGAACAACCTGTTGCTTTTCCATCACATCTCATTCTCAACTTACACTCTACAATTCAGCTCCATTAGCCTATTATTAGTTTCTTATTCCTTCCCACCTCAGGGCCTTTGCATATACTGCATTTTCTGTTTGAAATACCCTCTCTCCCTTCTATTATTTGTTTAGTCAGCTCCTTTTTCTAGGGCTCAATTGTCACTTCTACAGAGAAGCTCCACTGATACCCAGTCTAAGTTGGGTTCACCTATTTCCAGCTCTTTTGACACTCCTCATATCTTCTTCAGTAACAATTAAGTAGCAATTTTACAATAAATTGTTTTATGCTGCCTCTGTCTTACTGCTGCTGTATTCTTAGCGCTTAGAAGAGTGATTGCAGCTAATGGATACTCATTACATATTTGTAGAATAAATGACTATGGATATGGAATGTGTCTCTTTTGATTTATGGGGACAAAATTTTGGTTCCATGAAACTAGAGTACATACATTTCTCATGAAAACCTTCTGTAATATCTACACCCACAGATACACACTCAATTGTGTCCTTCCCACCCCCAAATTCATCTTAAAGTCCTAACCCCCAGTGGCTCAGAATATAATTATATTTGGAAATAAGGTCTTTATGGAGATAATTAAGTTATAATGAGCTTCCTGGGGTAGGTCCTCATCCAATATGACTGGTGTCCTATGAGAAGCAGAGATTAGGACATGGGGAGAGAGAGACACCAGACACACACACACACACACACACACACACACACACACACACACGCCCATGTCAACCCATGGCAGGAAAGCGACCATCTGCAATCCAGGGAGAGACCTCAGAAGAAATCAAACCTTGGGTATCTTGATCTTGGATTTCCAGCCTCCAGAACTCTGAGAAAATAAATTTCTGTTATTTAAACCACCTGTTCTATGGTATTTTGTTAATGGCAGCCCAGCAAAGTACCCACCTTAGATGAGGTGAGGAGCCTCTCCTCTGGCTAGCTCTTTTTGTTTCCCTCCATCATAGCACTTATTTATCTGTATTGTAATTGGCCCCCATTCAGCTCTAAGCTTCAGGACAGATGGACTTAGTCACTTCTTTCTTCCTGGGACCTAGCATGGTGTTTGGCATATAGTAGGTATTCTATATGTGTTTGTAAAACAAATGAATCAGTGAATTTAAGAATGAAACCAGGATGCTGAGTGTATGCTCCAGTCAAGTATTGCCTGGCAGGAATTCATTTATTTATTTGTTAACTATCCATTGCACAAATACTATACCAGTCATGACTCTAATGCACCAAACAAATCAGATAAAAAAAAAATGTTTGTCCTCCTGGAGCTTACCTTGTGGTGGAGGTAGACAAACAATAAGCAAGAGAAATAAGTAAACAAATGTGATGGTACCAGGACTAGGATGAGACAAATGAGGCATTGACTTTGGTTGCAAAATCTAGGGGGTGTTGCTAAAAAAACCCCTCAGTGATCAGGAAAAATAATGCAATATTTAAAATAACAAAATTAATGCAAAAATATCCATGATGAACAAAATTTCAAAATTTTATGTAAAGACAAAATGCTTACATAGCCTGTTAGATAAGTGCTAAGGAGAAAGAAATATTGGGATTAGGGGTAGGAAATTTGGGAGAGAGAAGTGTTGAAATTTTAGGTAGAGTAACCAAAGAAGACATCTGTCAAGAAGGTAATGTTTGGGTGGAGACCTGAAGGAGATGAGTAGTCCATGCTCATATCTAGGGGAGAACCTTCTGAACAGAATGAACAGCAAGTGCAAAGGCTCCAGTATGACCAGAGGAGAGTGAGCAGGGAAGATGAACTGGTAGAGGACAGGAGTACAGAAGATGGGGTTATAGGGTAAGAGAGGCCAAGACACTGAGGGAAGGGGCTGAGCTCAGTGTTGCCAACTCATCTGACCTTTGTCATAGAGAGACCAGAAATCAGAATTTAAAGTGATATTCCTTAATTTTTAAAGGTAGTCCACTAATTTGAAAAAATAAACAAACACTGTACAGGCTAAAACAAGTGCTTCACTACTGAGAGTGATTTTGCTTCCTGGAGACAGTGGCAATGTCTAGAGATATTTGTGGTTTCATATCTGGGGAGAGGGTTAGGTAGCACATAGGTTGAGAAGACAGAGGCCTAGGATGCTGCTAAAAATCTGCAACACATGGGACAGCCCCCAACAATAAAGCTTGATCTCAAATGTGAATAACGCTGAGATTGGGAAATCCTGTGATGAACAGAATATATCTGTGGATGGAATCTGCTGATGGATGAGGTCAGCAGATTTCTAAAAAGGATCAGATGGGCCAGAAGCTCATGGATACCCTCTTCCCTCCAGGCCTCTCCAAATGCCCATCTATTTCCTTTATGCTTCAGCAGAAGTGATTTTCCACCTCATGCCCCACATTCCTCATTAAGTAATTACCATCTACAGCCCCTGGTTTCTGTGACTGTAAGTAACCACCGCGTATACAAAAGCTGCTGTGTTCACAAGACGCAGATGGAGATCAGCCAGTTACAAGGCTCTTAGACTAAAATGTGAGTATCTTCCTTTTAAAAAAAAAGATTTTATTTATGTATTTCTAGACAGAAGGGGAGGGAGGGATAAAGGGAGAGAAACATCAGTGTGTGGTTGCCTCTTGCATGCTGCCTACTGGGGACCTGGCCCACAACCCAGGCATGTGCCCTGACTGGGAATCAAACCAGCGACCCTTTGGTTCACAGGCCATTGCTCAATTCACTGAGCCACACCAGCCAGGGCACGGTATCTTCTGTATCTCATCTCTGACTCTCCAGCCTGGTTCTCTAATTCTTGCTGGTAGAGTTCAGTTTCTCATTTTAAATCATTTCAGTTAGACCTTTGTTGTAATGTAAGAGAATGTCTAGAGCAACTTTTTTTGTTTAGCAGAACTAAATGTTGGAGACTCAGAAATGCCTACAGAGGCCAGGCAGGTAATGGGCAGGCATGAAGCAGGTCATTGAATAGGAGTCGCAAACTGGAGTGGGCTTGGTGGGCTAGAAGGGGATCTGTTGCTCATGTCTGGACAATGGTGCCGAGTGGCAATTGGGCCCCACATGGCAAGATCTTTTGTCATTTCAGTAGAAGTCTGAAATTTTAATGTTTATTAGTTTTAGTATGCCCTGCAGGATTTCTCCAAAACCATATGTGTTACCTAGGTGTGGTTTGTGAGTCATCAGATGCTGATTTCTATTTAGATCATGGGGAGGCATCTGATTTCTGCATATGAGAGTGAATTATTCCAGAAAGTTAAAAGTAGACCAAGTTAAGAAGGAAAGGCTGAGGGATTCAAGATGTGTCCAGTTAAAAAGAAGTGGTTTCAGTATCCTGGAAAGCAAAGCCTCAACCCCATCAACAGCATAATGACTGTGTGCTAGACATCCTAAGGGTCTTATTAGGGCTACTTAATTTATTTCTTACAACAGCCTGGGAAATATTGTCTCCATTGTGCAGATGAGAAACCAAGTCTTGGAGAAGTAACTACTCATGACCATATGACAGGATTTGAGCCTGGGTCTGTGTGAGCTGTTATCTATGCCCTCTATTGACTACAGGTGGGGTTTGCAGCTGAGGATGAGTATTTCTGAACTTTAGAAAGGAAATTTGTAGTTTCTGATCATATCCATGTAGGTGGAATGGAACATGCTCATTTGGATGGTCAAATGAGAACTCTAGACTCCTGAAATGCAGAGGATAGCAGGGAAAAAGATGGCCAATTCATCATTTTCCTGAGCACTGTCAACCTCATTTCCTCACCATTCTGAAATGCCCATTCTCCACCATCCCCTAGGGCTCCCCAACAGGATTTGACATCGCTTGACCCCTGCAGTGACTTGCTTCATACCTTGTATCAGTTTCTTTACCTTCCCAATCTTTCCCAATGTCCCTATTTCACCTCTCAAATCAACTATGCACAGATGAATCCTTATCTCCAGGTTGGCTTCTGGGGGACCACAAACTAAGATACAAGGGTACCTCAAGTTCTTTGGGTTTTGTAAAACTTGCATTATATTTGCTTTCATTGAAGGCTGTCATGTCACCAAGCTTTAGCCATCTGTGTTAATTATACAGTCCTGTGTTATCATAGGGCAGATTATAACATAATTAAGCACCAGTTTTTGAGTCAGACTTACTATACAACTATTCAAAAGTGTGAGGGGGGGAAATGTAAATCAAAAGTATTTGGTCATGGAGAAAATACTTGGTTGCTGAGATCTGTGCCATGTTTCCATTGATTAAAATATGATTGATTTATAGATTCAAAGCAATCCCTATTAAGGTACCAATGACATATTTACAGATATAGAACAAACATTTCAAAAATTTAAATGGAACCATAAATGATCCTGAATAGCCACAGCAGTTTTGAGAAAGAAGAACAAAGTAGGAGGGATCACAATACCTGATATCAAATTATATTACAAGGCCACCATAATCAAAACAGCCTGGTACTAACATAAGAATAAACACATAGATCAGTGGAACAGAATAGAGAGCCCAGAAATAAACCCAAGTCTCTATGGTCAATTAATATTTGACAAAGGGGGAAGCAACATAAAATAGAGTAAAAATAGCCCCCTTCAACAAATGGTGTTGGGAGACCTGGACAGCTACGTGCAAAAAAATGAAACTTGAGCACCAACTTACACCATACACAAAAATAAATTCAAGGTGGATAAAAGGCTTAAATATAAGTCATGACACCACAAAAGTCCTAGGGGAAAACATAGGCAGGAATATCTCAGACATTCCATGCAGCAATATTTTCACATATGCCCGCTAGAGCAAGGGACATAAAGGAAAGAATAAACAAATGGGACCTTATCAAAATAAAAAGCTTCTGCACAGCTAAACAAAACAGCGTTAAAATGAAAAGAGAACCAACTGTATGGGAAAACATGTTTGCCAATGATACCTCAGACAAGAGTTTGATCTCCAAAATATATAAAGAACTCAAATGACTCTAGTCCAGGAAGAAAAACAACCCTACAAAAAATGGGCAAAAGACTTGAACAGACACTTCTCCAAGGAGGACATACAGAGGATCCAGAGACCCATGAAAAGATGCTCAGTATTGCTAGCTATCAGAGATATGCAAATTAAAACCACAATGAGATACCACTTCACACCAGTGAGAATGGCCAGCATAAACAAATCAACAAACAATTAGCGTTGGAGAGGATGTGGAGAAAAGGGAACCCTAGTGCACTCTTGGTGGGAATGCAGACTGGTGCAGCCACTGTGGAAAACAGTATGGAATTTCCTCAGAAAACTAAAAATGGAACTGCCTTTTTGACCCAGCAATTCCACTGCTAGGGTCATATCCTAAGAGCTCTGAAACACTAATTGAGAAGAACCTCTGCACTCCAGTGTTCACAGCAGTACGATTTACAATAGCCAAGTGTTGGAAGCAACCTACGTGCCCATCAGTAAATGAATGGATCAAAAAACTATGGTACATCTATATGATGGAATACTACACAGCAGAAAGAAGGAAGTAGCTCCTACCCTTCACACAACATGGATGGAACTGGAGAGCATTATGGTAAGTGAAATAAGCCAGGCGGTGAAAGACAAATACCATATGATCTCACATTTAAGTGGAACCTAATCAACAGAACAAACAAACAAGCAAGCAAAATACAACCAGAGTCATTGAAATTAAGAACAATCTAACAGTAACCAGATGGGAGGCGGGAAGGAGTAATGCAGGGAAAGAGGGAAAGGGTTTTCAAGAATGACTATGAATGATTCATGGACAAAGCTAAGGGG
Organism: Anoura caudifer; assembly: GCA_004027475.1. Classification (NCBI taxonomy): domain Eukaryota; kingdom Metazoa; phylum Chordata; class Mammalia; order Chiroptera; family Phyllostomidae; genus Anoura; species Anoura caudifer. The sequence goes on along the minus strand of PVKU01013094.1, from coordinate 23,921 downwards.
AGTGGAATCGAGGGGAGGGAGGTGGCAATAGCTGGGGTTGGGGGGAGTGGTGGGAGATAAATGCAGACAACTGTACTTGAACAATAAAACAATTTAAAAAAATATGATTGATTGTCTATAGTGCAGCACTGCCAGTGATAATAAAAGAGTCTCTTTTCTTTCATTTTTCTCTTTAATTTTCTTTTCAATGACTTTAAAGGAAGAACTCTTTAGCACTGAAAATTATTTTGGATTGTAACAAGAGAAATCCAGAACCCCTTTTTTAAAAAAATTTCTTTTAATAGTCATTCAGGGACATAATTTAATTGAATTAAGACACTTTCAAGAGGTGAATTATAGGATAACTCAGACCTTTCTGTTTAATAGGCTCTGGCCTGTGGCCTTGACTCCACTAGATCTGAAGGGGTGAATTGCTTTTCTATAACTCACATGATCTCATTTAAAGAGACTCTGGTTAAAAGATAATTAACACCAACAACTAAGCCGGGCAAAGGCAACCCAAGATCTAAGAGTAAAGGACAAGGAGGAATACAGAGATGAATTTGGAAACTTTGCTCCTAGCTTCAGAGATGTTAGACATCAGAGAATAATGTCAGACCCTCAGTAAAATGAATGGCCTCTCAGCCAGCAGAACTCTGGGTATTTTTCATTAAGGCCTGACTCATAGGTGTGGAAGTCATGAGCACTCCATCCTTTCAGATCTGTTAAAGTAACTAATTAGACTTTAAAACTAGCCAAGTGTAGGTGACATGTTCAGCAGGTACCTGCCTCCAGGAGGCAGAATGGACCCCAGTCACCCTTTTCTTGTCCTCCCCCAAAGTGGTTTTCTCACTAATGCATGGAGTTTTACCATTTGAAATTCATTTGTTTTGAGTTAAATGTTTACATTCTTCTATTTCCACTTTTTAAAAAGGAGTTTATTGTATATAAGTAAATGTGTGGCACTTAACTCACAGGTACGAATTCAGATCTAAACTCCATAGCTCACAAACAGTCAGGTCTTGGGGAAATTACATAACCTTTCTTTGTTTCAAGTTTCTCATCTGTAAAATCAGAGTCCTTTCCTAGGACCATCATGGAGATTAGATAAAAGAATGGATATAATACTTAGCAAAATGTCTGACATAAAAATTTTGATAAAGAATAAACATAACTAATGAAAAATATTCTTCATGGAAAAGGTACAGGGAATAAGAAGCATAATTGGTAGGTACAAAATAGACATGGAGGTGTTTAGAATAGGAAAGGGGGAAATTGAAGAGCTTAAATGTACATGACCCATGGACATGAACTAAGGGGGACCACCGGGTAGAGAGAGATAAAGGGGAGAAAAAATATGGGGCATCTGTAATAGCCTAATCAATAAAATGTACTTAAAAATATTCTTCAGAGAGCAATATGCATACCAAGTATCACATAACTGACTGCATTCTTTTTTTTTTAATTCTAGAATGTGGATTTCTCCGGTGGAATTTTCAGATAGCTGGAGCTGCAGGCCCTAGGACCATCCCCCTGTCCTCAGTCATGGCTTGTGGTCTGGTCAGCAGTAACCTGAATCCCAAACCTGAGGAGTGCCTTAGAGTGCAGGCCAGGGTGGCCCCTGACATCGAGGGCTTCATGATGAACCTGGGTAAAGATAGCAATGTGTGCCTGCTTCAATGTACATGGGGACACCAGCACCACGGTGTGTAACAGCAAGGATGGAGGGGTCTGGGAGACCAAGCAGTGGGAGTCTCCCTGTCCCTTCCAGCCTAGAAGTGTCACAGGGGTGTGCATCTCCTTCTACTGGGCAGACCTGACCAGGGAGCTGCCAGATGGACACACATTCAAGTTCTCCAAATGTCTCAACCTGGAGGCCATCAATTACCTGGTGGCAGAAGGTGACTTCAAGATCAATTGTGTGTCCTTTGAGTGAAGCCAGCCAACCAGTGGTCGCAATGAAAGTAGCTGCCTCTGTTCTCCCTGCAAATAAAAAAAAAAAAAAAGGAAAAGAAAATAAATATAGAATGTGAATGTCATTCCTTGTAAGAAATAAAAGGATGATGAATTTACTATAGTTCATAGAGACAGTTTTCTAATATGGCACTAATGAATAGTTGACCTCCTCTTAGGTAAATTGGACTTCTGAAAATTTCTAGAAACCTAGAGAAAATCACCTTAACTCCAAAGGTTCTTACCCAGTCTAGGATGTCAGTGCCAGATGATAGGACCCATCTAATTTTCACTCCCTCTCAGCCCTCTTCCCTACCATCTGCCAATCTTCTACTCTGTCCCAAACTTTTGCTAAAGCTTGTAATTCATTATAGTTCATTAAAATGAAAAAAAAATTGTATTTTATTTTGCATCAAGATGAAAAAAATACTACTCATTTATTATTAGCATATAAATGGCATTTTTTAATGCCACTCTTGCCTCAAAATTACTTACATTTTCAATGATCACAGCATACAAAATTAATTTTTGATAGCCTTTTGTGATTTGGCTGAAAATTCTTATTTCTTTTTTGTGCTTTAAACAGCAAACTGTATCCACTGCTATTCATAGCAAATTTTAGATAATGAAGCAATTAAAAATACATGGATTTAAGATCTTATCTCATTTTTTCTTTGGCCCATTTCTGCTTCATTATTCATGAAGGGATATGTTTAATTCAGAGTTAGTAATTGCAGATATATCTAGTATAAATTGTGCCTCACATTCTTTACCCATTTCAATTTATTTTAGCAAATAGATCTCTTTTTTGAAAAAAGTAGTTGAGAGGGAAGAGATGATAAAAATACAGAAATCTTGTGTGTGTGTGTCTGTATGTGTGTGTTGATTGGTGTATCCAAATAAGATCTCAAAAATGTTAATAATGACATTTCCTGAGGATTTACCAACAGCTAGGCAGTGTCCTGACCAATTACATATAACATTTCATTCAATTCTGAGAGTGATCTTATAAGGGAGGTATAGTTGGTGTTCCCATTTCTTAGATATGGAGACTGAGGCTCAGAGAGGTTACAAAACTGGCAGGAGGTCACACAGAAAAACAGAGTCCTGGGATCAAAATGTGATTTGTCTTTCTCTAGAGCCTGTGTCAAACTATACGTTATTACACTGTTTGCTGTGTCCTGGGATTAAGTGTGTGTGAACCTCAAATTGATTGGTCAGAAGCCTTTGAAATCACTCTGCTGCTCCACCGAAGAGCATCCTCAATTCACAAAGTTGCTAGTTCAAGGAATGTGTCACTTATTCTGTTTCCATTAACCCTAAGTGTATTTTAGCAATTTATTGTTTTTTGTAATGCAACTTGTCACAGGGCATTATAAACCAATAAAAAAGAGAGGAAAAAAAACAAAACAGAGAGACCAAATAAATAGCCTAAACATTTAATTATAGGATAAATAAATTCTGATGCATTTATTCAGTATTATACTCTGTAGCCATTTAGTGTGATGATGAGAATCTTAGCTTACTCACCTGCAAAAATGTTCCTGATAAATTGTTCCAGGTGTTAAAGAAACTTATTTAAGAGAAAGAAGATCAAAACTATGAATAATAAAATGGCAATAAACACATACCTATCAACAACTGAGTCTAAATAACAAACTAAGCCCTGGCTGGTGTGACTCAGTGGAGTTAGTGCCGACCTGCAAACCAAAGGGTGGCTGGTTTGATTCCCAGTCTAGGGCACATGCCTGGGTTGTGGGCCAGGTCTCCAGTAGAGGGTGCATGAGAGGTGACCACACGTTGATATTTCCCTTTCTTCCTCTCCTCTCTAAAAATAAATAAATAAAATCTTTTAAAAATATTAAAAAACAAACTAAGCAAATGAGCAGAGACAGAATCATGGATATGGAGAATGTTTTGATGGTTGTCAGGTGGGAGGGTGGTGTAGCAGAATGGGTGAAGAGGTGAGAGGATTAAGAGGTACAAATAGCCATGGGGATGTAAAGTACAGTATAGGAAATGGAGTAGCCAAAGAACTTATATGCATGACTCATGGACATGAACAGTGGTGTGAGGATTGCCTGAGGGAGTGTGGAGGGGTTCTGGGTTGAGGGGTGCAAAGGGGGAAATATTAGGACAACTGTAATAGTGTATATTTTATTTTAAAAAAAGTAAAAAATAAAATTAATTATATTTTATTTATCCTGAAATATCTCAAATATGATCATTTCAATCTCTAACCCAATCTAAAATTATTGATGAGAAATTTAATTTTTTATGTCTTTGTAATTCAGTATGTCTTTTACACTTACACCATCTTTTCATTCAGATGAGCCACATTTCCACTGTAGTGACCACCGTGTGGCCCAGGGCAGGTCTAGAAGGATATACACAAACTGTTATACACAAGTGGTCAATTTGAGCTGTGTGATTATGAGATACTTTTCTTCTGTGCAGCATACTTGTCTGAATTTTCTTATTTTTTTAAACAAAACAGATCATCAGTAAAGCAAGAAAGTTCTTTTCAATTTAGGAGAGAAGTGTCTCTCTGGATCTGCTAAATAATTTGTAAGGCCATACAGCTAAGATTTGGTGGAATGAGAATTTCAGTCAGCAATCCAATCTTAGAGGCCAGGCTCTTTGCCACCACCTAGACTACTTGCCAAGAGGAGTGTGTGATTTGGAGAATGTGTCTGGCCATAGTCTCCCTCGCAGAGCAAGGATGCTCAGGCCTTCCTATTGCCCCTTCAGCTCCAACTGCCCAGTCTTGGCATCCTGGGCCTCCCTCTGCAGCACTGACCCCAGCTTCCTTCTCAATCCTTCTAGCCTAGATCATGAGCCCTCCTCCAGATCAGTGTTGCCTCTGCTTTGCTTTCTCTTCGGTGGCAAAATATCACCCTAATGACTTAATTGTACTCCAAGCTAATCATGTTGACATTGCTCCTGGAAAGAAAAACTTCAACTAAATGGAAAGTGTCTTTATTAATTTTTTTTTTTTACTCTGCCAGTACATTTCATGGACACCCTCTCCCCTCCCCTTGTATCTTGTATTCCTCCTCTAGATGCTGGGGAGACTGAAGAGAATAAAATAGGCAAAATAGCCACACATATGGAGTATGAGTCTGACAGGGGAGACAAAAAATGGGAGCAAACAAATAAGTATGGGAAGTGTTGATGAAAGCTGTCAAGACAAAGAAGGAAAAGGGAAATGGAGATGTTCATATGTAGGATGATTAGAAGACGTGTCTGATAGGTGACTTTGTGCAGAGACATAAGGGAAGTGACAGAGCAGTCTTGAGGCTATCTGAGGGACAGTCATCTAGGAAGTGCATAGGCCCTGAGGCAGAAGTGAACTTGGCATGACTAAGGAACCATGAGGGGCCACAGTGGCTGGAGCAGAGCTTATTCTGCCAGTTCTGGAAGTATGAAGAGATTGAGAGGGGTCAAGTAAGCTTGAGGCATCTCATATGAAATTTTAAGGTATTGGCATTGCCATGATGGAACCCCTCTTGGTCACCCCAAAGGGTTGACAATGACACTATATTGAGGAACATCAGAAAAATAGGCTGTTACTCTCTGGGTCCACGCAGCCTTGAGAGCTAAAATGTGAGCAAAGAGGTAACGGGGGCAAAATCTTGCAGACAGCCGTATCAATCCTGAGGAATTCACATACGTCTTGGGAGAATGGTAGACTCATAGGACTTGGGATGGGGGTTCAGGCCAAATTTACTTAAAAGTCAAAGAAAGGGATGACCCCAGCTTACATGTTGGTCAAACCTACTTAAGACAACCAAATATTTGGAGAACCATACCTTAATTTGGTTTGTTCTTAGTGGATGTGCCCTATGGTTTAAACCTGATTTTCAAACTGGCTTTTAAATTTTCCATATAATAACAGCTAGATGGGTGAGTGAAGAGCAAAAGAATGTCTCATGAATGGGTTCTTTCAAAGAGTGCATTTCCTTAGCATATGTAAAATGTTCTTTGGGATAGAAGAAAGGCAGATTTATTGAAATCCTACTTATGCCACAGAGATGCAGAATGAAGGGATATTAGTGCCCTGGCATGCAAATTATCATTTCCAAAAATTGTTTGGAGTGCATGTTTCTCAGCTGCAGGGAGGATGGTGTCCAAAACTAGGTAAGGTGCACATTGCATGCCAAGTGTTTACAGTGCCAGAGAGCCATGCCATCTGGATGTCATCCTAACATACTCCCTCCTTCACCCAGAGTGAATCTCTGTCATTATGCATAAGCATTATAACATAATATCTGGGTTCCAGCCTGGCTGGTCACTGACGAGTTTGAGAAGGTTACCGTAAATCTTCTGAGTCTCAGTGTACCCTGCTGGAAAGGAAGAATAATTATTGAAAGAAGGAACTCTTACCCTTTGAGACAGAATGGATGGGCTGGAGATTATTATGCTAAGCAAAATAAGCCAGTCAGAGAAAGATAAATACCATATGATCTCACTCATGTGTGGAATCTGAAGAAGAAAATAAACTGACAAAATAGGAGCAGAGGCATGGGCATGGAAACATGCAACAGATAGAGATCTCAAAGGGGAGGGGTTGGGGGGACTGGAAGAGATTAGCCAAAGAACATATATGCATAGCCCATGGACACAGAAAACAATATGGTGGAGGTGGTGGGGAGGGGGTTGGGTGGAGGGAAGAACTGGGTAGAGGGAGGCAAAGGGGAGAAAATGGAGGACATTTGTAATAGTGCCAACAATAAAAATTGAAAAACCCACCAATCAATCAATCAATCAATCGATAAAATGAGGATAAATATGGTTCTCCTGAAGATGGAGAAGGAGAATGCTTGGCAGAAAATCCAACCAATGGCAAACTCTTAATAAAGGTTAGTATTAAATAAATGCAAGCAGACCATCAGCAAAAAGCTACCTGTATTTTGCTTTGTTTCATTTCCTTTTCTTTCTCCCCTGGAGCAAAATGGCAGGGACTCACTTTTCAATAAATTACACTGCGTTCAGTGATTTCTCATCAAGAGTAGGCAATGTTCCGTATCCTGCCATTGGTAAGTATCAAATGGGCCCATGTCAGGCAAGGCATGGCTTTTAATCTCCCTTTATTTGCTGTGTCACCTGTCAGTGACCTTGACTGTTGCCTGCTGTCTCGTGTTCTGCAGTTTGCTGATAAGTGTGTTTACGGCTTTCAAAGTCATGTCTGCCGAAAACCACATCTGTTTCACCGCCAACTCAATAGGCACACAATGAAATATAAAGGCTAATTCTGTGGTGTACACAATCCGTGTCTGTTTTCCCAGAGGATTCTAGATAGAGTGAACTCAGCAGAGGGAGTTCTTTGATGGCTGGCGATCCTGGGGGAGAAGATGAGCACAGGCTGTGACATGAAACTCTCACTGAACTGACAGGGGTACCAGCATCCTAGACCCAGGGATGGAGAGGGAGCCCTTGCCCCAGGGAGGGCTGCGATGCTGAGATGCTTAGCAACACCCACTCTCCCTGTTTGGTCCACCAGGAACCAGATTGAGTTTCTCAAGTAAAATTTCCCACCCTAGTTGTCTTGCTTAGAATATTGATGTTGGGAGGAAGTCTAGTGCTATGGGAGTGGTGGCAGAGACATTTCATATTTTATTAGGGTATCGACAATGGAATCTTTATCGAACATCAAATAAAAATATCAGCTACCATTTATTGAACATCTGCTAGATGCTAAATGCCAGTCTTAGGCTGGACACAATTCTAGAGGCATTATGCTAGAGGTGTTATGTCCATTTTACAAATGTGGGAGTTAAAACTCAAAGAGGTAACGCAGTTTGCCCAAAGATGGTCAGTCCTTAGAACTTGAGTTGTCCACATTTTTTACTGGTTTCTTAGGTCATTTATGTTGAGTATATGCCTTGCAGCTTCATTGCTATATCATAGGCTGTACATATGGACACTGCTGGATACTGCCAATCCATTTCCAAAGTCATTATATCCATCCCAGCAGCAGAGCCAAGTCTGAAGCTGGGTCTGGCTAATTCCAGCTCTAATAATTGTAATCACTACAATATACCCAACCAAAGTGCCAGGTATAAATAAAAGAGACTTTCCAGGGAAACTTAGCTCCTGGCAAGGAGACAGTTGCTTTGTTTTGTAAATATTTTATTATCATGTAGCACACACACAGCAATATGCATAAATCTCATTGCATAAAGTTCAATAAGCAAACAGCTCATTGAACTTTTACAAAGTCTCGCATGACATCACTGCCTGATCAAGGTACCGAATATGACCGACAACCCTGACAGCCTCCCTCTTTGTTCTCATCAACTTGATCTTTACCCTTCTGACCCTTTGCATTCCCATACACATTTTAGAATCATGTAGTCCCTTTACACAAGAAGAAAACCTGTTGGGACTTTAAAATGAGATTGTATTGAATTGACACATTAATTTGAGAAGTTTGTTAGATTAGGATTATTTCTTTCCTAAATGTTCAAAAGAATTCACTGGTAAGACCATGTGGGCCTAGAGGTGGGATGTGTGTGTGTGTGTGTGTGTGTGTGTGTGTGTGTGAGAGAGAGAGAGAGAGAGAGAGAGAGAAAGAGAGAGATTATAATTGTAGGTTCAATATCATTATTAAGTATAGGAGCATTTTTATTTTCTGATGTGCCTGTGCCAGTTTTGCTATTTTTATTTCATTTTTTAAATTATTTTTTTAAATTCTCACCTGAGGACATGTTTCCAATTGATTTTAAAGAGAAAGGAAGGGAGAGAGGGAGAGAGGGGGAGAGAGAGAGAAAGAGAAAGATTGATGTGAGAGAGAAATATCAATTAATTGTCTCCTATATGTGCCCCAAGCAGAGATCAACCCACAACCCTTCGGTGCACAGACCAACACTCCAACCAAATGGACCACAAGGACAGGACTGCTAAGTTATTTTTAAAGAAAAATTCCCATTTCATTTAAATTTTCAAATCTATTGGCTTAAGACTCTTTTATAATGCATGAAGGAATTATTTATCTGATAGAAATATTCTATGTCTTGATTGTGGTAATGTTTACATAGGGATATATATTAGTGAAGACTTATTTAACTATTCTTAAAATGGCTTCATTTTATTTATTTCAACTAAAATGTGAAAAGTCCAATAATATGAAGTTGTTGGTAGTAAACTGGGATATACTGCTGGAGAGGTATACAAGGTCTGTCCAGAAAGTATCCAGCTATGCAATATGAAAAATAGAGACATTTATTAAGGAGGAGACAAGATACAAGAAACATGATGCATAGGGCAATGGTGCCTCAGTCCCCTTCAAAGTAGGTGCCTTGGGACCTCACACAGTTCTCCCAACTGCAGCACAATGTTCCTTCTACTCTGGTAGCAGAAGCCACGGAACAAATTTTGCCACAACACATTTCATGCCAAGACCCTGCACCAAAATCTCGGACACAGTAGTTTTTGGAATCCTCAGATCAGCTTCCAGTCTGGCATTGTCAGTTGCCAATCTTTGTTGATTGCACCCCGTGCACTTTCAACATTCTCAAGTGTTTTGCTTATTGCAGGCCTTCCGGAATGTGGATCACTTTCAACAGATTCTCAACCATCTTTGAAGTGTTTGTGCCACACTTTTTTATTTTTGCTGCACTCATTGCATCATCCCCAAAAGCCTTCTGAATCATCTGAATAGTTTCTGCAGAGGAATGTTCAAGCTTAACACAAAATTTGATGCAGATGTTTTGCTCTACTTGCTCAGTCATTTTGAATGGGATGGCCACACAGTGCACATGCTCACTCAGCAGTTTATCACCCCTACTGATTAGTACAGTGAAGTCATCATTGTTCACACATGCATTCCAGTCCACTCTTCTTGGCTGCTAGTTTATATCAATCTCACACAAACTGTTCTCATTTTATTAACAATGGTTGGGCTTTTTCCAGACTGACTTTGTATACATTGGTACAACCTATGGGAAAACAATGTGGAAACATCTTTTAAACATTAAAATACATACTTGTCTTCTAGAAATCCCACCTCTATGTATGCACTGTAGGAAAATCCTCCTATGTATGCTCAACAAGATAGTATAGTACATTACTGCAACTCTGTAAGAAAAAAGTAAAAATATATTACCATTATTCAGAAGGCATGTATGCATAGTAGATGGGGATATTACTCTTAAATACAGTGATTTAGAACATGTGTTTCAACCTGGATAGATTCATCAAAACAAATGAGTCTAAAAAAAAAAGAAACGTTGCAAAGAGGAAACTACTGTTGATGTCATTTATGTAAATTTAAAAAATCTCACTATTCTTTTGTTTTTTCCCCATTGTAATAAAAATTTGAGTGGGCACTGGGAAATCCAGAATAAATATTTCCTTGCTAGGTGTGACCATGTCTCACTAACATCTCACTATGTTCACTGGAATATGAGCACTGTTATTTGGAAACTTCCAGGAACCTTCCTTAAAGGTAGCTGATAAAAGCCTTTTAATTCTTCCACTTTCCTTCTGCTTCCTCTTCCTTTGGCTTTCTGTATTAGTTTCCTAGGGCTGCAATAACAAAGTGCCATAAGCTGAGTAGCTTTAAACAACAGAAGTTTGTTTTCTTATGTTTCAGAAGGCTAGAAGTCCTGTCAGCATGGCATGCTGTCTTGATGGCTCTAGGGCAGAATCTGTTCCTAGCTTTCTCCTGGTTTCTGTTGTTGGCAATCTTTGGCGTTCCTTGGCTTGTCGACCCATCATTCCAATATCTGCCTCTGTCTTCACATGACATTATGTCCTGTGTGTCTGAGTCTGTGTAACTTCTCTTCTTACAATGACAGCAGACATATTGGATTAGAACCCATACTAATTCAGTATGAACTCATCCTAACCTGATTATATTTACAAAACCCCCATTTCCAAGTAAGGTCACATTGACAGATACTGGGGGTTAGGACTTCAACATACATTTTTGGCAGTTACAATTCAACCCACAACACCTTCTTCTTTTCATATTTCTTCTTTACACCTTCTATCCTTTCTGTTAGTTGGAATGTAGGTATGATGGTAGGAGCTAGATGGAATTGCCATCTTGATCCAAGAAGTAAATTTTAGAATGGGATCCATGGGCAAAGGATCCTACAAGATAGAAGGAAGCTGGACTCTTGAGATCATAAAGAAGTCAGATCAGGTCTACACTATCTACCAAGACTTTTATGTGAGTGATAAATAAATATGTATCTTTTAAAACTCCTTCTCCCCTTATTTTTGGGTTTCTTTCACTTGTGGCCAAGCCTAATCCTAACACACACATGTATGTAATGTATTGGAACATAAGTGGGACCATTCCAAACACATGAACAGAGGGGAAGTGGAGTGGGAAATGATGATCAAAAGGAAGTCTAACTTTCTCTGTAATGATTTAATGCTTTCATTAGAAGAAGATAAGGCCAATATAGCAAACATTTAATAGTTATGAATTCTAGAAGATGGAGACCATCGACTGAAGTAATGATACTGTTAATCTTTGAATTCTGAATTTTCACAGTGTATTCCCCCAAATTCCCTCAAAAATTGAGAGGACTCTATCTGCACCTTTTAATTTAGTTACATGAATTGGCCTGGAATTTCTTGCACACACTGGCTATTTTCTTACCTCTTTGAAAATCCTACTTCCCCTTACTGGAATTTCCTCAACTTTTCCACCCTGCTTACTCTTTCTTGTTCTCCAAATCTCAGCTCTGAGTTAAATAATGGGTGACAAGGCATCTGATAAACCATTTAGAAACCAACAAAAGTTACATCCCTACCTTACCAGATTCCAAAATAAAAGCCCATTTTAATGGGACACATTTTTGATAATGGTTTAAATTATAAAAGTTTAAATTACAAAAATTATAAAGCAATTATAAATAGCTCATTGTAAAAAATCCTAAGACTGGTATTATAAGAGTATAAAAAGTAAAGCTAGAAACGTGCTTTTTATCAGCTTCATTATATTCCAGAAATAACTCATTTAAATAAATATTTAAATATTATAAAACCAAACCATAAAGAATTAGGATAAACAATAACAAATTATTTTTTAAAATATATTGATTATGCTATTATCGTTCTCCCATTTTCCACCCTTATTCCCCTCCACCCTGCAGCCACCTCCCACCCACAATCCCTCCCACCCCCTGCCTTTAGTTCATGTCCATGGATTGTACATATAAGTTCTTTGGCTTCTACATTTCCTATACTATTCTTAACTGCTCCCTGTCTATTTTGTACCTACAATTTCTGCTTATTATTCTCTGTACCTTTCCCCCATCCTCCCCCCTCTGCTGGTTATCCCCGCTGATAACCCTCCATGTTGTCTCTATTTCTGTGAATCTGTTCCTGTTGTAGTTGTTTGCTTAGTCCATTTATGTTTTTGTTTTTTTCAGTTTCATTTATTGATAGTTGTGATTTTGGTGTCTTTTTACTGCTCATAGTTTTGATCTTCTTTTTCTTAGATAAATCCCTTTAACATTTCATATAATAAGGGCTTGGTGATTATGAACTCCTTTAATGTGACCTTGTCTGGGAAGCACTTTACCTGCCCTTCCATTCTAAATGATAGCTTTGCTGGATAGCATAATCTTGGATGTATGATTACATCCATGAAAGGTCCTTGCCTTTCATGACTTGGAATACTTCTTTCTAGCCCCTTCTTGCCTGCAAGGTTTCTTTTGAGAAATCAGCTGATAGTCTTAAGGGAACTTTTTTGTAGGTAACTGTCTTCCTTTCTCTTGCTACTTTTAGGATTCTCTCCTTATCTTCAGTAATGTAATTATGATGTGCCTTCTCATGTACTTCCTTGGGTCCAACTTCTTTGGGACTTGCAGCTTCCTTGACTTACTGGAAGTCTATTTCCTTTGCCCGACTGGGGAAGTTCTCCTTCATTATGTTTTCAAATAAGTTTTCAATTCCTTGTTCTTCCTCTTCTGCTTCTGGCACCCCTATGATTCAGATGTTGGAATGTTTAAAGTTGTCCTGGAGGTTCATAAGCCTCTCCTCATATTTTTGAATTATTCTTTCTTCATTCTGTTCTGGTTGAATGTTTGTTTCTTCCTTCTGGTCCAAACCATTGATTTGAGTCCCAGTTTCCTTTCCTTTACTGTAGGTTCCCTATACATTTTCCTTTATTTCACTTTTCATAGCCTTCACTTTTTCCTCTATTTTGCCACCATACTTAACCATTTCTGTGAGCACCCTGATTACCAGTGTTTTGAACTGTGCATCTGCTAGGTTGGCTATCTCTTTATGGCTTAGTTGTGTTTTTTCTGGAACTTTGATCTGTTCTTTCATTTGGGCCTTTTTTTTTTTTGGTCTCAGTATGCCTGTTCAACAGTAATGGGTGGAGCCTTAGGTTCACCACCTAAGTCACTGTGTTGTGGCACTGTCTGTGGGGCCAGAGAGGGAACAGTGCCACTTGCTCAGCTCTCTACCAGCTTTCAGTCACTTCCTCTGCTACCCACAAGCAAATTGGGCCCTGCTAGTGCTGATTCCCAGGTGGGTGGATTTGTGTACATTCTAGGACCCTGTGGGTCTCTCCAGTGAACTTTCCTGGGAGGCTGGGAGTTTCTCCTGCCACCACAAACCCCACAGATCTTTTTAGTCAGAGGTTTTGAGGCATTATTTCCCTGTGCTGGAACCCTGAGTTGCATGATCTGTCTTGCTCCCCAGTTATTCCTCCCTGTTCATCCATAGGCAAATGTAGGGCTTCTCACTCTGCCAGTCACCTCCTTGCCCACTGTGGTCCTCTAGCTGCTCCCTTGCTGTGAGTCCTCTCTGTTCCAGCTGCCTGTCTGCACCCCTCATACCAGTCTGGATGAATATTGCTTTTTTAACTCCTTCATTGTCAGACTTCCATACAGCTAGATTTTCTGGCAGGTCTGGCTGTTTTTTGTTTTCAAATTTGTTGTTGTCCTTCTTTTAGTTGTGGGAGGAGGCACAGTATATCTACCTATGCCTCCATCTTTGCCAGAAGTCCAAAAGACTATTTTTAAAAGCAATGGGAGGGAGGTGGGGATGACTGGGGTGTGTGGGGGGAGGAGTGATGGGGGTAAAATGCAGACAACTGTACTTGAACAGTAATAAAATAATAAATAAAATAAATAAAAGCAATGGTAAGGAAGGACTTTCTTATGAGAAACCACAGGTAACTTTAAATAACCAGACTGGTTTTTCTGAGATAAAAACAGTTTTAAAAATTCTATATGAATGAAAAATACTCATTTAAGTGGGAAAATACTTGTAACATACACAATGGACCAAAATGTCAATGTCCGTAATATATTAAATCTTTCAAATTGATATAAAAGTAAAAGACACAAACAGACAACTTTGAAAAGACAAAAATAAGTGTAACTGATACATAACATAAAAAGTAATACCTACTGACAGGGAGAATGTGGGAGTAATTGGAAAATTTATGTAGTGCTGGTGGAATTTAAAAATAGCAGAAACTTCTGGGAGAAAAATCTAGCCTGGTGTATCCGAAGTCCTAAAAAGATATGTGATTTTGATTCAATGATTGCACTGCTAGTAATTCATTCTGAAAAAAATAAAGGAGGATATGTGCAATAAATTAGCTACAAATATATTCATTGCAAAGTTATAAATAGTGGCAAGGAAATAGTAAGCAATCTAAGTGTCTAAATTTAGAGTCTTCATTTAAAAAATTATGGTACATTCATTTAATAGAATAGTAATATTTCACTTCTTAGGAAGATGTTCATAGTATATTAAAGGAAAAATAAGCAGATTGAAAAATAGTATATATTACAAGATACAGCTTTTTTAAAAGGATTGCATATATGTATATCATACAGACTGGAAGGATACACATGTGTGTTACATGTGTGTATATGACTAGTATGCTTTCTGTTGTTCCTCACTGGACTGTAACCTGTGGAAAAGAAACATACCTTGTTTCATTGTTGTAATCTCAATTTACAGCTCAAAAAATGTTAGTTGAATAATGAATTAAGAATATGCTATAATTTAGTCTTTTGGGTAATTGTTTCACTTTCCATGTTTCTACAGCTACATTAATAATTTCTAGGTTAGAAATTCACAAATTATCTGAGGTAGAATGATTAATTTTTTCAAACTCTGATTATAGAGGTAGAGAAACTGAAGTTGGGAGAGATGAAGTGACTTAACCAATGTCACATGGCAAGGTAGGGGCAGGCTAGGACTAGACCCAGACCCATTAATTTCCTTCTAGGGCTTCCTACCACAGCAATTTGCATAATAGCACTCTTGATTTCCTTTTGTTATCTGAGGAAATCTGACACACAGGGAGCTTTGAAAGGGAATGAATGTTTCTGGGAAGGGCCAGACTGGACCAGTGAGAAAGGAAGAGATTTGGGCGTCAGTGTGAAACAAGATTTAAAGGTAGATTTTACGATGTTATGTCCTGTCTCCAAGTCAGGAAATCCAGGGTGTATGCATTTCCTTTGTGGGAAGAAGATACAGGAAGACTTCATTTTAGGCAGCATGGCAAATTCAGCCTCTAAGACCACCACCCCCGAACCTGTTGCTTTCTTTTCTCTAGAGTCTTGATGCTCTTCGTCCTGGCTCCAGAATTTGCTGGGTCATTGTGCCTCCATTTCCACCTCACTCCATCTAAATAGCCACAGTGTCAATCAGTGAATGCAGCTTTTCAGCTGAGGGCCCCAGCGAGTGTATTTCTGAAAATGACTTGTCTTCACACTTGATGCAGTCTCTGCATACGAAACCACTGAGCAAACAGCAGGAAATCTAGTTGAGTTAACCATGTGGTTGACCTGTTTGAGGTTTTCTAATTACACCTATTTTCTCATTTAATTCTCACAACAGCTCTGTGAGGGAGCAGAAGCTACTCTCCCCATTTTGCAAATGAGAACACTGAGTCTCAGAAAGGAGAGGTGACTTGCCCAGGGTCACACAACAGCAAGTCACTGAGACTGGTTGGGAAGCCAAGTGTTCTGGTTATGGCAAAGTTAAATTTGATTTCCCTTTTCTGGCTACAAGGTAAATTTGCTTTGCTTTTCATGGCAGCCACCATTCAGAGTGGCTGACTTTGAAAAAAGTGGCTTTAGTGTTTCTACAACACTTAGGAATACATAACTAAAACTGACTCTGGCTCTCAGGCTAGCCCAAAGGATTTGATGAGAATTTCAGTATCAGTCAGTTTCAGGAGACCTTTGCCTTGCCCTGTCTTGGGGTTATACAAGTGTCTTAGGACTTGTGAGGTATTTAGGAAAGTCAAGTAAAGCTTGGTTCGAGTTTCCTAGAGATGTCATTATTAATGGTGCTTTCTTAGCTATGCCATGATACTATGGACACTGGCCAATGCCATCTGTTCTCATGACTCAGAGATGCCCCTCAGAGCATCATTTTTGTAGACCAAAGACTCAGACGCAGATACCCAGCCTAGTGCCTTGGAGTCATCTGTTATGTTCATGAGTAGTCATCCCTGAGGCTCCCATGCCTTGTAGGGTCCCCATTCTTAGTCTTGCCAACACGCCAGGCTAGGGTACATCACTCTCTGTCTGTCCTAACTCAGAACCATGGCCCTCTACTGCCAAATGGGGGTACCCAAACCTCCAGTACCCCAATGCTACTTTTGTATACTTTGAGGCATAGCTTACATACAGCAAAATGCACATCTTAAATATGCAGCTCAGAAGATTTATGTATAGGTCTTTGCCTTATGCAATCACCATCCAAATCTGGTTATATAACATTTTCTTCATCTCAGAAAAATCCCACATGACCTTTCCCAGTCAGTAATCCCCACCCTTGGATGTATCCACTCTCTGACCTCAGTCACTATAGATGAGCTTTGTCTGTGTTTGCTGTTCATGAAAATTGAATCATACAGTAGATGTTCTTTTGTGTCCAGCTTCTTTTTCTCAATGTAATGTTTTCGAACACTATCCACATTGTTCTCCATGGTTTATTCTTTTTTGTTGATGATTACTATTAATTATATTACATAATTTACCCTTGTATTTTCTTGTTCATAGACCTTTGAATTATGTTTAGTTTAGGGCTATTATTAGTCTTCTATGAACATTCTTATACAAATCTTTTTGTGAACATATGTGCTAGTTTTTCTTGAGAACCATTCTAGAACTGAAACTTCAGGGTCATAGGGAAGGTGTCTATTTAATTTTATGAAAAACTGCCAAATTGCTTTCCCAAGTGATTAAAGTATTTTACACTCCTACCAGCAATGTGTGGGAGTTCCAGTTGCTTCATGTCCTTGCCAATACTTCTATCATTCTTTTTTTATTCTATCCCAGCCTGCAGAAAAACAGGACACTATTTGTTTCACCATCAGAGTTTTCTGCCACATTAAACTGACTGCTCCTACTGGTGACATATACCCCCAAATTTACAGTAATAGTTTTTCATTTCTACTTTGGATTTCTTCCAGCGGTTACCTGTTTTTCCTTGTACCTCATCCCAAACCATTCTTACTTTAGGACTGTTTGGGAAAGTGAACAGGAATATGAATCAAGTAGCAGTCTCCTATGAAATTTGAAGTGAAAATATGTAGTTGAAAAGTAGGTGCAAGAAGGGCCTAATTTGGGGGCAGTCTGATGTAATAGAAAATTCTAGGATTCTAGACTCAGATAGTCCTGTCCTTTTCTGACTGTGTGGCCTTAGAAAAAATCATTTAGTATCATTGAGTTTCAGATTTGTTGGCTATAAAATACAGATAGTGAAAATTAAATTCATAAATGATGTAAAAGGCCATGTCACAGACTAGATACTTCCTCCTAAATACATTTCACATTTCAGTTTATATGAGTCAGGATGGGCTGGTTTGTGCTGTGGTAACAAGTAACCCCTAGCTTGGCACAACAGAAATTTATTTCTTACTCATACTGTATGTCTAACACTGGTTGCTGGCATTCCCTCGTTAGTTACTCAGGGACCCCTCTGGAGGTGCCATCTGGACATCAGGTTCCACAAATGTTAGCACTGAGTGCTTGCTGGGATAAAATCAAGTTTTAAGTCATTTAGTCAACAAATGTGTACTGAAGAAACTATTTTATCATAAACACTGGAAATACAGAAACAAAAGATACTGTACCTGCTTCCAGGGCTCACAGTATAATGATAATGATAGCAACAAGAGTAACTATAGTAGTAACAATAGCTGCAGCCAAGAGTTATTAAGCCAGATGCTGTACTAAGAGCTTATTTTATGCAGTAGGTATGTTCCCAGTCACAAAACTCAGGTGAAGTGGAACTTCGTTTTTCTATATAACTGAATTTACTTTCCATTAAACACTGGAAAACTGAATGAGAAGAAATGAAGTCACTTCTGGCTTAAGAGTCAGTCTCTTTTGAATACTACTCAGTTGACTCAAGTTCCTCTCTCTTTTGCATTCCTTTCTATCCTTCTCTTTAGTCATGTTTGAAATTCCCGGTATGAAGTGAAGGCTTAGTATCGGGACATGCCAGACCATGGGGAGAAGTATTGTCTTTGTTATCATCACCTGTGTGTAGTTCTGTGTCCCCTTTGCTTCCACTGCTGCTGAACATGGTTCTACAGCAGCCTTGGGATTTCAGGCCAGTGCATGCACATCCCTAAGCCCCAGCCATGAAGATGTTTTTGGTTTCCTGGTTCTCACAGCCACTTTCATGCCCTTCTCTGGAAAGTGAGAGCTCCCAGCTGTTTTCCCCACACCACACTGCTACGACCAGGATCCGCAAAGCTGCCCTCACTCCTCTTCACCCTGGGAGTCCCCTGGGCCTTTCCTACTCTGTCGCCTAGGCACCGTATCGGACAAGAAGCTTCTCTGTAGATCTGAGGAATGTGGCTTTTCTGCTCTGGGGTTTCCCCAAACTCATCCATGATTTCCTTCATCATCCTAGACCATATCTATCTTGGTTATGTGGGATCAGGGCATACAACCCTAATGGTTTCAAATAACCTTTAAAAAAAAATCTCTCCTCAAAAGGTAGGCCAAGCAGTGTTCCAGCTGAAGATGGAAACAATCAATACTGCTTTGTAATATGGATAATAACTGTGAAAGTTCAGGACTGAAATAGCAGCAAAGGCCTGAAGCTGGAATCAATATGAATTAAGATTCTGTGTCCATTCATTGTTAAGGCTAATCAGTTGTTGGCTTTGAACAGAAGACTCATACCTTGATTAGAGCTGTCAGTGGTAAGCAGTAAATTAAAACTTGCTTGTGCCCCACTAATGTGCTTGAATTTCAAATCATCCAAAATCCTGGTGTGGACCAAACTGGAAGTTTCTCATGGACAAAAGGAGTGACTTGAAACAGATAGTGGATCTCGAAGTTCCCTTCTAGCAATGAAGTATTCTCTTTGATAGCAGGGAGGTAAACAGAGTCTTAATTCATTCCTTTATGACTTCATTTTCCTGCATCAGGGAGAAATAGCAGCTAGTATTTGATATTTAAGGAAAACATACATTTATAATTCATCTGTATGCAGTCATATACATTATAAATGTGAGTCCAAAAGATACCTCCCTTAATAAGTAAGCGAGAATTTATGAGCTTGCTCTCACCCACCTCACTACCATTATTTATCTTATATTGATGGCCTCTCTACCCAGTAGACTGCTCTAAGTCTATTAACTTTTTTAATGGCATATTTTGGATTTGGGGCAGGCCATTGGGCTCTGAACTCATTTGCAATTTCTCCATTGCTTATGAATGCTCTGATTTATGTCAAGGGTATGTGGTGGTTCATTTTGAGCCTAATTTTGGCTCTCACTTGCGTCCAAGGCATCTGAGTATGTCTTATGGGCTCATCAAGTATCTGTTTGAATGAGCTGATTTTCATGGTGGAATAGAGTTGTAAGGGGCAATTGAGAAGGTGCCTTGGGAGAATAACATAGCTATAAAGATGGCTGGTTTGGGGCAGACATTCTGAGTGTCACTTCTTATCTCTGTAACATTAGGCCAGTTACTTAAACTTTTGGGGCTCCTTTTGCACATCCACAAAATGAGGATAATTACTACTAACCTCCAATAGTCATTTTGAGGGCACTGTGTACAAGGGGGCTTGGCATACTGAATTCACAGAGTAAGTGTTCAATAAACCTTGGCTTCTTGTAATGTCTGCCTCTTACCTGGCCCTATTAACTGGTTTCTGAACCTTTCTTCATGGAGGGCTGCAAGGAGAATCCGAAAAAACTATTTCCACAAGGGACCATATGAAATGTTAAGGTGGGTCTAGAGGTCCTAGATTTGAAATCAAGAGGCAGGGAAGAATTGTTACTATCTGTGACCTCATTTGTCCCTCAGGCTGAAGCTTAGAGGTGGTACTCAGGGTACACTTACATTTGCTCTCCCATTTTCACACCTTTTCTTGTGTCTTGGTGTTTTTCATATTGACAGAGCCACAAACCGGCTGGAAGGCACCCTCAAGGAAAACTATTTCTCCACTCACAGAATATTTCTGACATCAAGTATGTGTGGATTTTCCCCACTCCAATTCTCCAGTCACCAGCTGGGTGTCCCACAATTCGTTTCTAACACTGGCTGAGTGAGCAGATTCCACAGGTTAAAGGCTCAGTCCCAAAACACAGTCCACTTTATATGCCACTTGCAAGTCCCAGGTTGTCATCGGTACTTCTGACCAACTGTCTATAAGTTGGAAGTTCCTACAATCCCTTCCTGTGTAGAATGGCTCATAGAATGCAGAGGAACACTTTACTTATGTTTACTGGTTTATTATAAAGGATATTATAAAGGATACAGATGAAGAGGCAGATGAAGAGGTGCATAGAGGAAAGTCTGGAAGATTCTGAGCACAGAAGGTTTTGATCACAGGAGCTTCTGTCCCTGCAAAGTTGAGGTGTGCCACCTCCCAACACGTGGATGTGTTCTCCAACCTGGAAGCTCTGCAAACACCATTGTTAGGGATGTTTATGGAGTCTGAACACATAGGCATGACTGATCATTAACTCGGTCTCCCTGGAGAATGGGGGATGGGGCCGAAAGCTTGGTCTTCATGGTGACCAGCCCCCATCCTGAAGGTATCCAGGATTCCACCAAGGGTTACCTCATTAGAACAAAAGATATTTTTATCACCCAGGAAATTCCAAGGGATTTAGGAACTCTGTGTCAGGAGCCAAGCACAGAGACCAAATATATATTTCTCATTATGTCACATACTATTCAGTAATAGTGAGAGCTAATATTGAGCATGTAACAGTGAGCATGTACTATATCAGGTAGTACATGTGCTATGTGCTATGACATGAGTATCTCACTGAATTCTCACAATAATCTTTTGAGAGGGATTATCACTTTATAGATGAAGATATGGAGATTCAGGGAGGTAAAGCTATTTACCCAATGTCACACAGCCAGTAAATGAGGGCTGTGTGTCTCAAATCTTGCCTGCCTAGAGTACCCAAGCTTAATCACCCTTTTGCCAACATAGTCCTATGGCTCTCAAATCTCAACATTTCACCAACTAGCTCTTTTCAATGAACTGAATCCCTACATTTTGGATGCTACAATTTCAATACTCCAGATGTTAGCTTTACATAGATGGTGACTGCTTAGCTCATTCACACAAATACATCAGCCAAAAATGCCAGAGAAACTGCCTTGCAGATCCAAGTCCCTTCATGTCTCTCAGCACAAAGGCTTCATATGAGAGAGGATTTGCAAAGGATGTGCACATACGCCTGCTGATACTCCTCGTTTTTAATCCAGACACCCTCCTCTGCTACCCAGCTTTGACACTGTACTTATGCAGCCATCTCTGGGATCCAGACAACAACCATATTCTCTGTTAGCCAATTACCTTTCGTGAAAGGTACCTGAATCCTCAGGCCTGCAGAAAAACTTGCTGGGGAAGGATGTACTTTTCCCAGGGGCCAGACGGTGATGAATTGCCACCACGAGGCAGTGTGTTTAGTCACACTGGGCAAATTTTCCTCTCCTGGTGGAAGAAGGGATCTAATTCTGCAAGTGTACTAATGATGTGTAATTATCATCGCCACAAGCCTTCTACACATCTGGGCTAATGGCTCCAGCTTCCATGACGACTCTCATATTTTACCCAATTCTGTACTTCAGTGGTTGTCTGCCACTCCTGGTAGCAGTAACAGTTGGCTTCTAGGTAAATTTAAATATCCTGGCTTGATACACCTGGCTTATAATATGTGATGATAACAGCAATCACCCACAAGTTTCAATCATATCTTCACTCACAGGAGGGAGAGACTCTTGGTTGAATATTTAATTCAGGTTTGTTAAGACTCGAAGTCATCTTAAAACAGTCCTGCCTGACAGAAATACTAACACAGGGAATTCGTGAGCAGTTGGACCCCAAGGTCAAAAGATGGGAATGTGTAGTCAAATCCAGCCTTCCTTGTCACAGCACAATGAGGTTCTGGGAATTATAAAGCAGGCACAGGGAAACGTCAAGGCAATAATTCTCTTTCCATCCAAGAGAATGGTTTTTCTCAATGCCAATGCTCTTTGGAGTCCGTATGGGGTGGTTTTCACCGATTTCTAAGCAGGAGATATGTATCTAAATTCTCAGACTCAGGTGTGAAAAAATATCACTCTCCATTTTTCTTATTTCAACTCAAGTCACCCCAAACCCTGAAACTGTGTAGTTGGTAAAAGAAATTAACTTCAGTCAATATTGAGCTTCTTCACTCCTAGAGTTCATTTAATATCTGTTGAGTTAAGTACTCGTTGGGGACCCACTGCTAGGAAATGTGGACTGTAGACCTCCCACTTCTCTTTCAGGCTTGGGGCCCAAGGCCCTTTCGTAGGGCCGAGGGTCCCTGAGCCTGGGGTCCAGCTTCCAGAGGGAACAACTATAGCCTGTCCTTCTGAGCTCTGTTTGGCAAAAATCCCCAAGATCTTTTTGGGTTGGAAGATCAGATATATAGTAAAGAAAACAGATTAATGACTCAAGAAAGTTATTTGTCACAGATAGAGAAAAACAAAATCAAGTTAACTTCCCCCTGTTCTTTCTCTTGCAGTACTGAGGATGCTATAAGGCTCAGAGTCTATGGTAATTGGAAGAAGGATTACAGAGGTACATTCCATTTCTTAATTGGATCATTAGCACTTCTTTGACCATTTTATCTCATGGGTATCCACCCTGCCTTTTATGGTTGGGGTGGGTTATTTCCTCTTCCTCTTAGATCTTAATTTTTCAAATGAGGACTGAGAAGTGGCATTAAGATTGGCCTCATTATCACGTTTCATTTGGGCACTAAGTTTTTCTTTCCATCTTTATCAGCAGAGCCTCTGATTCTTTAAGCTCATTTGCATAATTCCTAACCTCCTGGGTTTATTGAGGAAGCCCTTTGATGAAGGAATGAAGAAGATCCTGCCTACATCAAAGGGCTCTTCATTAAGAGACATGGAACCTAGCACATAGGAATGCAGGCTGTGGAGGCAGCTGGATTTCCTGGGTTTGAATTATCAGCTACTTCCTGGCTGTGTGACCCTCTGCAGTTTGCTAAAGCACTCTGGGCCTCAGTTTCTACATTTGTGAAAATGAGGGCTATGAGGAGAGAGCAGCTGCCTGATAGCATGTATTTCATAACCTGCCAATCTCAGTTATTCCACAAAAAGCATTTAGAACAGTGCTTTATGCATTATTACCATCATCCTTTTCTCATTGTGTAAACATTTTATTGCATTATTTACCATCATCCTTTTCTCCTTATTATGTAAACATTTTATTAAAGAGTGATATGCATGCAGAAAAGTGCTGAGTCATCAAGGTAAAGGTCAGTGAGTCTTCAAAAAGTAACACAACTAAATAAACACCACCCAGGCGGCTTCCGGCCAAGATGGAGGCATAGGCAGACGCACTGTGTCTCTTCTCACAACCAAATTAAGGACAACAAAGATTTAGAAACAAGAAAACAACCAGATCTCAGAAAATCAAACTGTTTGGAAGTCCAACAACGATTCATCCAGACCGGTAAGAGGGGCGGAGTCGCGGCAGGAAAAAGCGGAGGTGCGGAGGGGCAC
>PVKU01013093.1:0-31082 GCA_004027475.1 Anoura caudifer | reverse complement strand
TTTTTTTTTTTTTTTTTTTTTTTTTTTTTTTTTTTTTTTTTTTTTTTTTTTTGTCTAGTCACAGCTGTTATGTAGTGAGGGGTGGAGCCTCAGGTGTTCCCCAGGGCGGGACAGCCCAGTTGCTGGGTAGTGACGCTGTATGTGGGGGCGGGGCCTGAGAGGAGACAATGGCGCTTGCTTTGCTCACTCTCAGATTCCAGTCCCTTTCACCGCTTCCCCTTTTGCCTGGATTATCTGCGCGTGAATGTGGGACCACCCGGTCAGCCAGCTGCCTTGTGCGGCCTCACTGGTTCTGCACAGTTGCTGCCCCGTGCCCGGGGTCTGCTAGTCGCCACCTGTGCACCTGGGGGCTGCCAGCCGCTGCTGCCTGCGTGCCCGGTCCGCACCTCCGCTTTTTCCTGCCGCAACTCCGCCCCTCTTACTGGTCTGGATGAATCGTTGTTGGACTTCCAAACAGTTTGATTTTCTGAGTTCTGGTTTTCTTGTTTCTAAATCTTTGTTGTCCTTAATTTTGGTTGTGAGAAGAGGCACAGTGTGTCTGCCTACGCCTCCATCTTGGCCGGAAGTTGATCCTACAGTAAGTTTTGAAATTAGGCAGTGTAAGTCCTCCTACTTTGCTCTTTTTCAAAACTGTTTTGGCTCTTCTAGGTCCTTTGTATTTTCATATAACTTTTAGGATCAGCTTGTTGCTTTCTTCCAAAGTCCTGCTGGGATTTTGATAGGAATTGCATTGGATCTATACATCAATTTGTGGAGAAGTAACACTTTTTAAACTACTTTTTTTATTGTATAATTTTTATTATATTTTTTCCATTACCATTTAGTCCCCTGGCATGCCCTCCCCCAGCAATCACAACATTGTTGTCCGTGTCCATGAGTCTTTTTCCTTTTTGCTCAATCCCTCCACCCCATAACCTCCACCCCACTAAATAGCTGTCATCTGCTCCATCTATAAGTCTGTCTTGCTTTTTAGTTCAGTTTATTCATTAGATTCCACATATGAGTGAAATCATATGGTATTTGTCTTTCTCTGAGTGGCTTATTTCACTTAGCATAATGTTCTCCCAGTCTATCTATACTGTTGCAAAGGATAAAATTTTCATCTTTTTTATGGCAGAGTAGTAAATATTGTGTAAATATCCCATAGTTGTTTTATCCACTCATCTATTGATGGATACTTGGGCTGCTTCCATATCTTGGCAATTGTAAATAATGCTGCAATGAACATAGGGGTGCTTTTTTTTTTTTTACTTATTTAAAAAAAATTTTTCAATGAAAATGTTTTCAGAGAACGGGAAGGGGAGGGGAAAAGGGAGAGAAAAAGAGAAGGAGAGAAACATCAACTGGTTGCCTCTCCTACACACCTCAATGTGGGACTGAACCCTATGTGCCCTGAATGGGGATGGAACCTGTAACCCAGTTGTGTGCCCTGACCCGGAATCAAACAGGTGACCTCTCACTTTGTGAAACAGTGCCAACCAACTGAGCCACATAGGGCCAAATTTATTGGGGTGACATTGGTTAATAAAATTATATAGGTTTCAGGTGTACAATTCTATAATACATTATATGTATATTATGAGAATTGACATCTTAAAAATAGTCTTTTAAGTCAAGGACTATCCATTTACTTAGATCTTTAATTTCCCTTATCAGTTTTTTAGTTTTCAGTGTGTAAATCTTACACTATTTTTGATAAATTCCTCAGTATTAGTTTATCATACTATTATGAATGGAATTGTTTTCTTAATTTCCCTTTTGGCTTATTAGTTTATAGAAACAAAATGGATTTTTCTTTATAAATCTTGTATCCTAGGAGCTTGCTAAATTTAATTAGTTCCAGGTATGTGTGTGTATCTGGATTCCTTAGAATTAACTAAATGTAGGGCCAGGACATTTTTTTTTTTTTAATTGACTTTAGAGAGAGGAAGTGGAAGAGCAAGAGAAACATTGATTTGTTGTTCCACTTATTTATGCATTCATTGGTTGCTTCCTGTATGTGCCCTAACCAGGGACTGAACTCACAACTTTGGCATATTGGGATGATGCTCTAACCAACTGAGCTACCTGGCCAGAGCCAAGGACATTTTTACTTTTTCCAATATATCTACTACTTTTTCTTTTTTCTGTGCTCCTTACTGCATATGCAGCAGTGCTGAGTGGAAGCAGCAGGAGCAGACCAGGCATTCTTGCCTTGTTTCTGATTTTACAAGTAAGCATTCATTCATTCACTATTTTTATGATGCTAGTTGGTTTTCATAGATGCGATGACAGGAAGTGATGTTCCCAATCAAAGATATCCATGACATTATCCCTCGAATCGTGAATATGTCAGGTAACATAGCAAAGGGGAATTAAGATCAGTAATCAGCTGACCTTAAAATAGTAAGACTCAATGGATTTTCCAGGTGGACACAGTGTAATTACAAGGGAACTTAAAAGTGGAAGAGGGGGTCAGAAGAGATCCTCCTCTTCTGGAGGAATGTTCCCTCCTCTACTTTCTGCAAGAGTTTGAGAGTGATTGGTATTACTGATAGAATGCATTAGTGAAGACATTTGAGCCTGGGCTTTCCTTTGCATAAAGACTTAAGACTTGTTATTAATTCAAATTTTTGTTGTAGGTTTATTCTGATTTTCTGCTTCTAAGTCAATTTAAGTGATTTTTTAAATTTAATTTTAATTATTATTTTTTAAAGAATTTATTTATTTACTTTTAGAGGGGAAGGGAAGGGAAGGGAGGGAGAGAGTGAAAGAAGAGAGGGAGAGAAACACCAATGTGTGGTTACCTCTTGCACGCCCTCTGCTGGGAACTGGCTTGCAACCCAGGCATGTGCCCTGACTGGGAATCAAACTGGCGACCCTTTGGTTTGCAGGCCTACTCTCAATCCACTGAGCTACACCAGCCAGGGGTTTTAATTTAATTTTTTAAAATATTTTATTATTTTCAGAGAGGGAAAGGGAGGGAGAAAGTGAGGGAGAGAAAACATTAATATGAGAAACATCGATCAGCTGCCTCTTGTACATGCCTCAACTGGGTGTGTGCCCTACAACCCAGGCATGTATTCTGACTGGGAATCCAACCAGTGAACTTTTGCTTTGCAGGACGATGTCCAACCAACTGAGCCACACTGGTCAGGGCAAGTGTGGCAGACCCTTCTGCGTGGCATGGGCCCAGCTCCCACTGGGAGATGCACAGGACCCACACCCACAGATAGGTTCCCTCATGGGTAATCAGATTTGCAATATATTTAGGCTGTTTTGGGACTCACTCTTTGCTAAAAACCCCCTCACCCTGCAAGTACCTTGTAGGCCCAGCTGCCTATTCATTTGCTAATGTTCTTCTGTGGTGTAATGAGGGGCATTGGCTCCATTGTTGTAACCAGGGATAGTGAAAGAGAACCATCTTGGAATGTGAGAGAGAATGAGAATAAAGGCCTGTCATGGCGGAGGCTGCGGCTTTTGCTCCTTGAGAGAAAAGCCATGCTGTCATCCTTATTCCTCCACCAGACTCGGTAGTCTGTGTGTATATTTTAATTCATCCATAATGACGTGGACACTGCTGGCTGGTGTCCGCATCAGCAAGTGATGTATTTTTTTTGGAATTTGTCCATTTCCTAAGTTATCTAGTTTATTGGTGGTCATCCCAATAAACCCAAGGAAGCTGAAAACGCACTAAACACACTTAACCTACTGAACCTCATAGCTTAGCCTAGCCTACCTTAATGGTGCTCGGAACACCTACATTAGCCTGCAGTTGAGCAAAATCAATGAACACAAAGCTTGTTTTATAAATAAAGTGTTGACCATCTCATGTAATTTATTATGTGTATCGTTTTTGCACAGTGTAAGTCAAACCACCATTAAGTTGGGACCATCTCTGCATTCCTTTGTAAGTCCTGTTCACCTCTGTAGGATCGTTAGTGATGTACTCTTTTTCAGTCATCATTTGGTAAAATTTGTGTTCTCTCTTACTTTCTTGGTCAGTATAACTAAGGATGTGTCACTTTTTGATCTTTTCAAAGAACTTGATTTTTCTGTTTTTGTTTGCTTTCTATTTCATTCAGTTCCTCTCTGATTATTATTTCTTCTGATTCCTTTGGGTTTCATTTGGTCTTCCATTTCATAGTTTCTTAAGGTTGAAACCTAGGTTTTTTTCCTTTGAGGCCTTTTTTCTCATACAGTTGTTAAAAGCAAATAAATTTTCCTCTAGCACTGCATTAGACGCATCCACAAATTTCAATACAGTGTTTTCGTTTTTACTCCTGTTTGACCCACTTGCTATTTAGGAATGTGTTATTTAACTTCCAAACACTGTGACATGTTTCTAGACTTCATTCTGGTGTAGGTATCTAATTCCACCAGGGTTAGAGAATATACTGTATATAACTTCAGTCTCTTAATGTCTGTGGTGACTTATTTTATGGCTTAAGATAAAGTCTATCCTGGAAAAGGTTTCATAGCTACTTGAAGAGAATGTTGGTGGAATGTTCTATAAATAAGTAGATTCACTTGAACGATAGTGTTCAATCTTCTTTATTTTTGCTAATGTTTTGTCTAGTTGTCCTAGAATCTTCATTTATTATTGCTCAATTACCTGTTTTTCCTTTCGGTTTCTAAGATTCTTTTTTTTCATCGACTGCCTTACCACCTCTGCCCATTGAAACCAGATGTGAGGTGTTTGTTGCTGTAACAGAGGAATGTTATAACAGAAATCATAGAGAAAAGAAAAATTATGGTTGTAGAGCTTAAGTCAAGGTCACAGCCTAAGAATATTTGCTGACGGAAAGAACAGAAAGACTATGAGCTGGGGTTCCACGTAGAGAGTGAAAGAGAAAGGACCTGGTTCCCAGTGTCCTGCCTCCTCGTCTTGCCTCCTCATCTTGCCTCCTGCCCCACACACTCACCTGGCCTCAGTCGAATTCCAGATGGGTTTAGGCTCTGTGCTCAAAGGTGGGTTTGGGCTCTGTGTTCAAGCAGACAAAGGCATGAGGGAGGAATGTGTGTGTCCTGGGACCTTCCTCTCAGGATCTACTCAGGGTCCCTAGACCAGGCTCCCTGCATCCATGGAGACCGCTTTTTCCCAGGCCTCTCTGCTGTCCCAACTCAGAACCAGTCATCCATAGAAGCGAGGCTGGGGGGACCAGGAGAGGCCTCTCCTTTTACCATTTCACTCACAGATTAATGTTATGATTACAAGTTTCAGATCACTAGGCAGAGATGGGAGCTGCACAGCAATGTGAACATACTAAATGCCTCTGAATTGTACATGTTTAAATGGCTAACTGTATGTTGTATGTCTCTCATCTCAATTTAAATAAATAAAAGTAATTCTAAAAGGTTCTTAATAGTGAAACACAGTCACTACTAAAATCTAAGCAATTTCACAGCTGGAGAGAAATGGACCATGCTGGGACTAGCACGTGACACAGAGCAGATCAGCTGTGTAGTTGTCAAAGGAACCGCAAGGACCTGGCAGGCCAGGGTGCTGGCCCGCTGGGTGCAAGACCACCATTCAGTGGGCAGGTCCCAGAGGCATCAGTAATGGGCCACTCTAAATGCACAGGGACTTGGCTTAGTGAGAGACAGAGCCCGCATCCAGGGAAACAGGTGACAGCAGTGGGGAAATACTTTAGCATAAAAATGCTCAGAAGGAAGAGGAGGACACTGATGAGTCATCAGTGACAAGGGCTTGTTTATGTTTGACAGGGTAACTTCAGTCCCGCTTGGCCACCTGCGCATGGACAGATCAGGTAAGAAATGAAAAGGAGAAGCCATGAAAGCCCCGTGTGGCCGTGTGTGGCCTGCCTGACACGAGGCACTTGAGGGGGATTCTTAGCTTTCCGTTCCTGCTGGGAAAGAGCAGAGACTCCCCCAGTAGCTGAGAAAGCAGGGGCCTGACACAAGAGGACAAACAGCGAAGAGAGCTCTGTCAAGGAAGAGAAGGAACCCAGGCGCTCCTGTTACAGACTGTAGGACAATGCAAACTCGATTTGTAAATGTAGGAAAGAGAAAAAAACTTGCCAAATGCAGGTGGAGAGGAATAGAAGTAGCCCTTAAACCATTAAAAATACCCATGAGAGAAAACACCAGACTCAGACCAGAATTATCCTCTACAAGCCCTGAAGAAGTCAAGAAACACTGCATGTTACTTCATCATTTGCCAAAACCAGACAGACTGCACAGGAAAGGGACTAGCCAACCAAACCATCAGCTGACGTCCTGATGGAATGGGATTTAGCTTAAGACTATAATGACAATTTAGCATTGAAAACTGTTCACCTAATTCACCAGACCAAAGGGGAACAGCCAAATGATGCAGGAAAATTACCTGATAAGATCCCCTTCCCATTTGGGATGGCTTCTCCCAAAGAAGAAAAAGGAAGGAACGTGCTCAATGTAATGACAGCGACTCAGCCTGGCTGCCAACCTTGAGGGGCCGAGTGGCTTTCTGTGCCTCTGCCAAACCTGCCGCTTCCTCTTGGCAACACTACTCGTCTAGTTTCCCTCCACCTCATGGGCTCCTCTCTGGCTCCAGACCGATGAACACCTGACATTCTGACCTCTCTCTCACTCTTGCATGACAGCACCTGCTCCTGGCTTTAGGACTGGCCCCGTGCTGACCACTCCCTCACATGCACTTCCAGGCTGGACCTTGCCCTGAGCTTCCTCTGCCTGCCCAGGTGTTTCCCAAGCATTTTAAACTCAACCTGTCCAAACCCAACCCCACGTCTCCGGTAAGTAAATGGACACGGAGTCCCCTTAATTTACAACTCACAGCTCAGATCCAAGCTGGGAGCAGCCTTAGCCTCCACCTCAGCTCACACTGGGAACCTGCCACCTGTCCTGCCTCTACCTGGCCTTCCCCAGGCTGCCACCCCAGCTTCCTCTCCAGCAACTCTGCCATGACACTCAGAGAAGTCCTTCTTAGGGTCAGCTATGACCTGCTGCTGCACACATCAGAGTAGATGCCAAGGTCCTCACACAGCCCATACACTGACCCACCGCTCTCCCCACACTGCCCTCGCAGGCTTGCTCTTCCACAGACCTGCCCCTGTGACTCTGTACTTGCTTTTCTTTCTCAGATACCCAGGTGGCTTTCTCCCTCAAACCCCTCAATTTTTCACACTCATGTCACCTCCTCAGTGAGGCCTCCCCTTAGCCACTCTATTTAAGGAGAAGTCATGGGTGCTCTAGGTACCTTTTCCTGCTTTATTTTGTCTCCTCTGTGTGACCTGCCAGCACTTCAACCACCTTCACTGTTTTCATCCCTCCATCAGAATAGCAACTCAACAAGGGCAGGGACTTATGTCCACTCTGAATCCCTGGAGTGTCCACACCTGCCACACCATCACTATTCAGACATTTATTAAATTAATGAAGTCAGAATAGAGGTCGCCATGCCCACTCACCTCACTTTAACACGGGGAGATGTGGGAAACAAATGTCCTGTTGTTGCGTTGGGACCTCAAAACAGCTACAAAGGAAAGAACATCAGGGTGAGCAAGTTTAGAGGGTTCTCAGGAACACAGGAAACTGCCCTTTACTTTCGGACCACTGGAACAATTTAAAAGAAGGTGTCATTGCTCTGGCCAGGTAGCTCCACTGGTTAGAGCACTGTCCTGATGAACCAAGGTTGCAGGTTCCATCCCAGTCAGGGCACATACAAGAATCAACCAATAAATGCAAAAATAAATGGAACAACAAACCAATGTTTCTGTCTCTTTCTCCCTTCCTCCCTCTCTCTAAAGTCAATTTAAAAAAATCTTTAAAAGGTGCCATTTACAATACATCAAAAAACAAAGTACCTATGGACCAGATGTTCCCAGAGAACTGGGCCCTGGGGAGAAAGTTAGAAAATCTGATAGAAAGGTACCCACCAGATAATCAAGAGTTTCTCTGGCCTTTTGTCCCTATGGAGGGAAAGGAGCCTCTAATTCCTTGAGATTCCCCCGGCCACCTCAGTTTGCACCGATGAGGTGACTCAATGGAGGCTGTCACACCAAAAAGACCTACCCTGTGATCAAAGGGTTGGATGTGGGAGGGGCTGGAGTTCAGCCATGTGGCCACAGATTCCATGGCCAACATAGTGACACCCCAAACCAACTTGATAGGCCCGTGGAGTTTCCTGTAGGTGAGCACCCTGATGAGCTGGGGCAGGGGGACATATCTGCATTTCACAGAGGGCAGAGCTCAGAGTTCTGAGCACCCCCAGACCTCACCCTGTGGGTCTCTTCATTTAGCCGGTCTTGTTTGTATCCTTTATAATAAATAAAACTTTTTTACCATACCCTTTATAATAAAATCAGAAGTATGGTGTTTCCTGAATTCTAAGTCATCCTAGTGAGTTACTGACTGTGGGGCTTGTGGGAACCTTTGTAGCCAGGTAGTCAGAAGCGCAGGTGGCCTGGGGGCCCCAGGCTTCCAGCAGCATCTGTGGTGAGGGTGGTCATATCCGGGACCATGCCTCCACCTTTAGGGCCGCACTAACAGTGGTGGTCAGCATCAGAGGTGTGCTTCAGTGGCACGGTGCGGATGGCACTAGAGATACAAGTGCATGGACAAGCGGCATATTCAGAATCTGACACTGTTCATGTCACAAAGTCATTTCTTCCAATCCAATGAGTCACCATTACTCCAGCTCAAATCTCAGATACCTAATATTTACAAGTAAGAGCAAAGGGCCAACACCCTCCTGAAGGATGAGGTTGGGTCATGTCCCTTCCTGGAAATGAAGAATTACTCTGAAGTTGTAGTGACAGGGAATGTAGGGCCGGTGTCAGGACAGACGGACACACAACAGAATGTGGAGCCACAAAACGTGCTGCACCCGGACACTCACCAGGGCTGGCAGGGCCAACAAAGGAGGGCCACCCAGGGACCCATAACCAGCATAAATAGCATTTTCACGTGAATGACAAACCTCAGTGTGAAAGGCAAAACGAAAAACGACTGGATGAAATTATAGGAAGGCATCAGAGGAGGCAAGGAGTTGTTAAACAGGACAAAAAGCATTCACCATGAAGTGAAAAAGAAGATGCATTTGACTATAATAAATTAAGAATTTCTTCAACAAGACCAGAGTATGAAGCCAGCAGCAATTGAGGCGGTGATGGCACACCTGCATAACCAAGGAACCCCTGGAGCATGCCGTGGGAAACAGAAGGCCTCCTGCTCAGCGAGAAGTAAAACTTGGCCCTGGCTGGTGTGGCTGGCTCAGTTGGAGTGCTGTTGCATAACTAAAGGGTTGCATGGTTCAATTCCCAGTCAGGGCATATACCTAGGTCACAGGTTCAATCCTTGGTCCAGGTGTATATGGGAGGCAACTGATTGATATTTCTCTCTCACATTGATGTTTCTCTCTCCGTTTCTCCTCCCCTTCCTCTCATTTAGAAGCAATTAAAAAAAAATGTCCTCAGGTGAGGATTAAAAAAAAAAAGAAAGAAAACCTAGTAGAAAACTAGGGAAGAACCTAAGAGGAGAGGCCATTCACAGATGAGGAAATCCCAACGGCCAATAAGTGTGTAAAAAAATGCTCAACTTCCCCAGTAACCAGGGAGATGCTGCTGAAGCCTCCATGAAGTGCTGTCATTCCACATTCTCCGGATGAGCAAAAATAAACAAGTGTGAACCCCAGGTGTGGCACTGGTGTGCGTTTGCCCACTGACGCAGTGGATCATTCACTGTACTAGAGGGGCCAATATTCTCCTGAGTTCAAATGCACATCTTTCCATCACGCATTTCCACTGCCAGCTGCAGCAGGGGCTGGAGGAGAGCAAGTCAAAGCTGTGAATCCAGACCCAGGACATGGGCCACGTGTCCAACGTCGACTCTGAGAACACTGGCCCCACAGACCAGGGACAGCGCCAGCGACCACCCAGCAAGTCCTGGAGGGTGGCTGCAGGACCCCAGCACACCAAGGGAAGGCACCCATTCTTGAAGGCTCAGCTCTCCCAGAGGACCAGGAGGAGGGATGACCCTGGCCAGCTGGATGGTGGGGCACGTTTTCCTTATATTCCTTACATTTCAAACATGTTTTGTTTCTACTCTTTGATATTTAAATATGCAATCAGTAAAGGAATTGAGAGAGGCAGGGTCATGGAGGACGCTGGCAAGAGGGGGAATCTGTTGGCAGTTGGCTGAAAAGAGAACCACTCCTGAGCACAGTCTTCCTTCCTGCAGCCAGGGAAGCTGTGCATGCTGGTGGGAACTAGCAGTTACCTCAGTGTCCCTGGGGTGGGGCTGTCAACGACACATGAGACACCTGGTGAAGCAGGTGCCAAGCCCAGAGGTCCACACGGACCTCTGCGACCTCCAGTGTTTCCAGGCTTCACAAAGCAATGGGACGCCGTGTCCACAGACATCTGTAGCAGCATCTCCACAGACAGTACAAAGGTATAAAATGGAGGGTCTAGAAGGACCCAAGAAAACCCCATTCCAAACACCCTGACATGTGTGGGGAAGCTGCTGGTCAGAGAGCTTTGGCTCTATCTAGAATGTCCAGTCTTTGGGCAAGAATGTTTCTATGTGATTTTCATGCAATTTTTAAATGTCCTGGGTTCCTAGACTCACAGCAGCATGGCCCATGCAGGCAACTGCAGAGTGGCGTGTGCCCCAAGCTCAGCCAAGAACGGGGACAAATGGCCTTTGGGATGTGAGGACACTCGGGAGAGTGGTAATAGACAGCCATGCTTTGTCACCAGCTGTCTGGGATAAGGAGTAAAAGTGATACCAACACAGGTGGTAGCACACAGTCTGCACAGGCATCATCACAACAGGAAAGACTGACCAGACGCCAGTGCCTGGCACTATTCTTTTGTCACAGGTAGAAGGCAAACTGAAAATGTCACACACAGAAGAAAACTTACAGATCCAGAAAAAGTTATTTGGGAACAAACACCCCTTCATTCTCACCCCACATTCAGTGTGGTCCTCTCGGTCTGGGCCACCCGCCCAAATCCTATCCCCACCCCCTCCCACCTAAATACCCTGAGTGCCATCAGGACCTCCCATGGCTGCCCCTCCCCATTCCTCCCTGCTCGGACAGCCTACCCCCTCTGCCTTGGAGGGGACTCGGTGCATGCAGAGCTTACCCAGAGTGCTAGGAGCCTAGGACTAGCCTGACATAGCAGCTAAGGAGCCACACCTGGCATGGTGGCTTCCCAGAACAGCCACAGTTCAAGTTTTCTCAAGCAAAAGCAGAGGATACAACTGCAGAGTTGGGATGCTCACATGGAGAGCTCAGCCTGAGGCCCTCCCACACTGCCACTGGGAGGAAGGACCTGGAAACCTCTGCCTGCTAGGTCTTGTGTGGGTCAGATCTTGAACAAGGCTGCAAGGTGCCAACATTCATGTCCCACAGCCACGTGGGCACCCAGCGACTGTCCACTGCAGATGGTGTCCTGATGTCCCTTTCATCAGCTCCTTTGCCCACAGTAGTCCCTGGGAATGTCCATAGGACAAGCCAGCCTTTGCAGGGATTGGGGTGTGTGAAGTTTGGACCTCAAGGGTACTGTATGCCAGGGGTTCCCAGCCTAAGCCCCCAGGCCTCGCCCCAGCCTCTAACCTCACTGCATCAATGATGCAGCCCAGGCAGGTGCCCAGGGCCTGACTACATCAACACAGAAATGACTCTGTGAAGATGACAACATGGGACCCTTGAGAGAATGACTTCTTCTAGAAGTAGCTGGGGGAGGGAGGGGAGGAAAAGGAGGAGAGCGCACCTCCTTCCAAGTGCCCTGTTCCGATGAGCACAGGGATGCTGGCCTTGACGGGGAAAGATGGACAGGTATCACTAGGGTGTCATGCAGGAGCCCCACAAAAAAGCTAGAGAACACACAGTCTGCAACCAGAACTTCCAGGGATAAATACTTTCTAAATTCCTCTGTTATAAATATGCATTAAAACATTTGATAACACAAGCAAAGGACTCTGAAGTTAATTTAAAATTAAACCAAGACTCAATTTCCTACACTTCCAGCAGGAAGTTCATCTAAAACACCTGAATACCCAAATGCACTTGAAGTCAGCAGCCATGGGCACCCCAGGCCCCACAGTCACCTCAGTCCCGGGGCACCTTGAAATGGTCCTTCTCTTTGCGGATGGCCCTCATGGTGGTGACAGGGTCCACCTCGCCCGCGTGCTGCTGCACAGTCTTCTCCCTGCAGAGCCAAGCATCAGGCTGCAGGCCACAAGCCCCGCCTACTGCCCTCCCAGGACACCAGGGAAGAAAAGAGCCTGGAGGTGTCCCGGCATTCTTAAAAATGAAATGCAACAGCACATGGCCAACTTGGGTGTTCCTAACAGTGGGTGGCATGCTGCCTGAGCCCAACCCTGCTGGCAACCCAGAGAGCAGGGACATCAACCCCATGCTGGTGTCCAGCACTGCCCAGCACCATGAGGCTCTCCAAGGATGCACCTCTCCCACCTATGGGCCCTGACCCCATGCCCTTGCTAAGGCACCAACAAAAGTGTTCCTCCTCCCGCCATGCCCCTCCCAACCCGCCTTTAAGAAAACATGTCTGATTCTGTGGCCATACTTAATCAAGAATTCAGGGCAGTCTCCTCCACCATTTGGGATCTCCAGAAGGAGTTTCAGTGAGTGGACACAGTGTTTGAGTAAAGCAGAGGCTGAGATGCCCAAGGACAGCACAGGCCCCTGCCTGTGCCCTCACCTCACTCTCATGAACGGATTATAGGTGAACTCCTCTGCAATGACGGATGGCACTGTGGGTTCCCCAATACTGTACTTCTCCTGCAAAAGAAACGCATCACTTTAATACAGAAACTTCTAAATACTTTCATTCCAAAATACCTTCTCATGATCTTAAAATATCATCTGACTGAGAAGGTAAAGTGAGCAGTCAGGTCGGTGTGAGGTCAGGCCCCTTTCTGCTTGTGGAGATGTGGGTGCTGCAGCGGCCACCAACAATTCATCCTTCTTCCCTTGCAGCCTTGGAAGTAGAGGGGGACATGGAGCTTCCTTTCCATTAATATGAAGTTTATGTCTTATATTACAGAAGCAATAAGCAGGAAAAATGCAGAAAGCGCAGAAAACACAGAAAAGAGGAAAACACCCACTGACCGACTCCCAATACAGCGCGCACGTCATGCACAGTTCATTGCTGGGAAAAACTGTAAGAAGACAAATGTCACCCCTCCCTGGGATGACAGCCCACTCCAGAGGGTAGTAAGTTCTCATCATAAGGTGTTCAGGCAGGGATTCCCCTACGTGGGCTCCCAAGGGAGGAGCACCCAGGAAGAGCCCTCGATGGGTACCTTATCACCTCCAG
Source organism: Anoura caudifer (assembly GCA_004027475.1). Lineage (NCBI taxonomy): Eukaryota > Metazoa > Chordata > Mammalia > Chiroptera > Phyllostomidae > Anoura > Anoura caudifer. The sequence goes on along the minus strand of PVKU01013093.1, from coordinate 17,793 downwards.
CCAGGATGATCTTGCCCCTGACCAACACTGACCAAGGTAAACAGAGAGAAGATGCAAACCAGGCAGTTTGGCCAACTGTCAGCTTGTATAGAAACTCTACAGGAAAGTCAGAATTAACAGCTGGCAGTCTCCACCCTCCAGCAACCCTTGCTCTTCTGCCTAGTTAACCCAGAGGATCGCAAGGCCACAGCTTGAACAACAGCTGCTGACACCCAAGCCCAAGCTTCCTGACCATGAGGGACCTCAGACCTGAGGGTCTGGATCTTACCACCCCTGACACTGTGATAACTGGCACCAACAAATAACCCTTCTGCTACTTTGAAAGAATATATGCACCTCTACGTTCACTGCAGTATTATTTACCATAGCCAAAGTTTGGAAGCAGCCCAAATATCCATCAGTAGATGAGTGGATAAAACAGTTATGGTTCATTTACACAATATAATACTACTTGGTTGTAAAAAAAGAAGAAAATTTTACTCTTTGCTAAAGCATGGATGGACCTGGAGAACATTATGCTATGTGAAATAAGCCTGTCAGAGAAAAGACAAGTACCCCATATGATTTCACTCAAATGTGGAATTAAATAAACCGAATTAGCAAGCAAAATAGAGACAGACTAATAAACAGACAGCAGGATGACACCTCTGAGGGGGTAGGTGGGGCGGAGGGATCGAGCAAAAAAAGGAGAAAAAAAGAAAAAAACACATGGACATGGACAACGGTGTGGTGAATGCAGGGGGCAGGGGGAGGGTGAAGGTGGAAGAGGGTATGGGGGGATAAATAGTGATGGAAAAAATACAATAAATAAAATAAATAAAAATAATAAAAATAAGTATATAAGTAGAGCCTTAAAAAAAAAAAAAAAAGAATCCTTCAACCGTGAGTGATATATCCAGTAGGAATCTGGCAGGAAGTAAAGATGAAGGTTTGCTGCTAATCTCTGTTCTTTCCCTTCTGGTAAAAACAAGCTTAGAATGTTTTATGATATCCTTTGTGCTTCTCCAGTATTCACTTCTCCTCAAAAGTCTTACTCTATCTCCTGTGAGGGAAGAAAGCAAGTTAATGCTTCTAAGGACAATTCTGCAACAGGCTCTCACTCAGTGAACTGGGTGTGTGTGAACTGTCATAACCTCTTGGATTATCGATCAAAGTGAGCATCAGTGGACACCGATTTTCCTACAGAAGCAGGAAGGATGCAGAAACACAGACACTGCAGACAGTTCACAAGAGCAAGAGAGTTGGAAACCGTAAGTGTCTTCCCTAATGGGATTGGTAAAATGATACTGGGGTGCCATTCACACATTAGTGTATTTGAAAGTAAGACGGATGGATAGACAGTGATAAAATAAGTACAGTAAAATGTTAGCAGCAGAGAGAAGGTGTTAAGGATATGAACGTTCACTATGACATTCCTTCAATGTTTTTATACATGTGAAAATTCTCATAATAAATGTTCAAAAGGCTAAAAAAGTTTAACACAATTCATTGCAAGCCATGTGTCAAAGAAGCAATCACAAAGGATATTTTTTAAATATTTCAAATTGAAGATAATGAAAATACAACATTTGAAGATTTGTGGGATGCTGCTAAAGCAATGCTTGGAAAGAAGTTTTTAGCTTTAAGTGCTCATATTAGAAAAGGAGAAAATGGTAATGGAAGAAATATAATAAAGATAATAAATAAATAAAAAGGAGAAAGGTCTAAAATCAATTAACTCAGGTTCCATATTAAGAATCTATAAAAAGAAGAGCAAAGTATAGTCATAGTAAGTAGATGGAAGGAGTTTTAATAAAGAAGAGCAGAAATCAGTGCAGTAGAAAAACAAATAAGGAAGATTAAGACAAAAGTCATTCTTATTAAAAATCAACAAAATTTCCCTGGCTGGTGTAGCTCAGTGGCTTGAGTGCAGACCTGCAAACCAAAGGGTCACCGGTTCAATTCCCACTCAGGGCACATGCCTGGGTTGTGGGCCAGGTCCCCAATATGGGGCATGCAAGAGGCAACCACACACTGATGTTTCTCTTCCTCTCTTTCTCCTTCCCTTGCCCTCTCTCTAAAAATAAATAAAATCTTTATAAAAAACATCAACAAAATTGGTAAGAATGGTGAAGAAAAAGGACACAAATTGCCAACACAGGAGAAAATTTTGACCTTGGTAAAGAGGTTTCTTAGTGAGGAGACAAAAAGTATGAGCCATAAAAGAAAGTTAATATACTGGACTTCACCAGAATTTAAAATGCTTTTCAAAAGACATTGTTGAGAAAATAAAAGTCAAGCCACAGAATAGGAGAAACTATTCACCACACTGTATCTGACAAAAAACTTGTATCCAGAACATACTTTTTAAAGATATCCTCTTATTATTCAGTAAGAAGAGGACAATCCAATGTTTTAAATGGGCAAAAAGATTTGAACAAACACTTCACAAAATGTCCAGTAAGCATATAAAATGATGCTCAGCATTAGTGGACACTAGGTAAATGCAACTTAAAATCACAATGAAACACCACTACATAACCGTTAAAATGATTACAGTTACACTGACAACAGCGAGTGTTGGTGAGGATGTGGAACAAATGTAACTCTCATCCTTTGCTGGCAGAAATGTAACATAATTCAAATATTTACGAAAATAGTTTTGACAGTTTCTTTACAAGTCAAATATATACCTAATCCAACCCAGCCATTTCATTCCTAGGTATTTACTCAAGAGAAATCAAAACATGTCATACAAAGACTTGTACAGAAAAGTTCATAGCACCTTTATTTACAACAGCCAATTACTAGAAACAAAACAGATATCTCTCAGCAGATGAATGGACACGCAAAACATGGTATATCCAAGCAGTGGAATACTATTTAGCAATACAAAGGAACTCATGTTACTGATACATGCAACAACACGAATTCATCTCAGGATCATTCTGCATACCGTATAGTTACATTTATATAAAATATAATTAGTTGTACTAGAAAATGCAAATTAACCTCTAGTGGCATAGAATAAATCAGTAGTCCTCTGGAGCAAGGGCAGTGAAAAAGAGGCATGAGGAAGATTTGAGGGTGATGAAAATGTTCTGTGACCTCACTGTAGTGGCAGTGGTTTCACTGGCACACACATCTGCCAAAATTCACTCAGTTCTTTGCTTTAAACTGATGCAGTTTACTACATATTTACTAAACCTAAACAAAGCTGATATTAAAAAGGGAACAAATTGTGTGAAAACCCTGGCAATAAATTTGAAAACCTTGATGAAATGGACAAATTCCTTGAAAGATACAAGTTGCTAACAAAACTAATTCAGGAAGATATAAAAATCTAATAGCCCTACACAAAAAAACTTAATTCATAACAAAAAAAATCTTTCCACAAAAAGAATTCAATATCCACATGGCTTCAGTGGTGAACTGTAACCAACATTAAAGAAATAAATAACAATGATCATAGAAAACACAGGGAAACTAGAAGGAGGAAACACTTTCTCATTTTATGAGGCCAGTATTACCTTGATATTAAGATCAGAAGAAGATGATGCAAGAAAATAAAACTAAAGACCAATATCCCTTAAGGACAGAGACATAAAAATAGACTCTAGCAACATATGAAAAGGATAATAATAAACTATGACTAAGGTTTATCCAGAAAGCAAGGTTGGTTTTACACCTGAAAACAACTCTTGTACTCCACCACATTAACAGAGTTAAGAGGGAGGAAAAGTGATTATATAATAAATGAAGAAAAACTATTTGACAAACTTAACCACCAACTCATGATAGAAACTCTCAAAAAACCAGGAAGTAAACTTCATCAGCCTGATAAAGAGGATTTATGAAAAACCCACAGCTAATGTCATATTTAATGGTGAAGAACTGAATGCTTTGTCCTTAAGACTGAGAACAAGCCAAATATGTCTACTCTCACTACTTTTGTTTAATCAGTGCAGTAAGGCAGGAAAAATAACAAAGGACATATAGATTCAAAAGGAAGAAAACTATCTCTATTAGTTGTTGACATGATTGTATGCTAAGGAACCGATGGAAAAGATGCTAGAATAAGCGAGTTTAGCAAAGTCACAAGGACATGAGGACCAAATACAAAAATCAATTGTATTTCTAAAGACTATGAACAAACAAACAGTTACAATAAAATCCAAAAACATTAAGTACTTAGGGATACATTTACCAAAGAAAAACTAAAGGACCTCAATAAATGGAAAGCTGTATCATGTTCATGGAAAGACTCAAATTTTTAAAGAAGATTTTATTTATTTATTTTTAGAGAGGGGAAGGGTGGAAGAAAGGGAGAGAAACATCTGTTGGTTGCCTCTTGCACACCCCTGACTGGGCACTGATCCTGCAACACAGGCCTGTGTCCCAACTGGGAATGGAATCAGCAACCTTTCGCTCTGTGGGATGACACCCACCCGACCGAGCCGTGTTGGTCAGGGCAAGAATCAATATTGTTAAGACCTGAATTCTCTCCAAATCTTTTGTTACAACACAGTCCCAATCAAAAGTCAAGTTGACTTTTTTGTAGTAGTTAAAAGATGATCCTAAAATTTACACAAAAATGCAAAAGGTTTAGAAGAGCCAAAATCCATTTTAAAAAAGAATAAAGTTAGAGGATTTATACTATTTGATTCCCAGACTTACCAAAAACTACAGTAATCAAGACAGTATTATGGATGCAAGGATAAGTCATACAGATCAATGGAACAGAATAAAGTGCAGAAGGAGATTCCTACAGGGTCCATTTTATTCAGCAAAGATACCAAGGTAATCAACTGAGGAAAGGACAGTCTTTTATACAAATGGTGCTGAGCAACTGAATGTCAATATGCAAAAAAAGTGAACTTCTACCCTAACCTTATACCAGAAACAAAACATTAACTTGAAATGGATCAATGACCTATGGATAAATTTATATGAACATAAAAGCTAGAATTATACAACTCCTAGGAGAAAACATAGAAGAAAGTCTGTGATGTAGAAATATGCAAAGATTTTTTTAGATAGGACACAAAAAGTATTAAAAAAATTAATAAACTGAGCTTCAACAAAAGTATAAACTTTTATTCTTTGAAAGGTACTATTAATAAAATGAAAAAGCAGGCCACAAACTGGGAGAAAATACTTGATATCTATATCTAACAAAGACTTATTTCCAGAATATACAAGGAATTATTACAGCTCAGTAAGAAGACAACCCAATTTTTTAAACAGACAAAAGATTTGAACATACACTTCACAAGGGAGACATATAGACCAATAAGCACATGAAAAGACAATTTCATTAGCCATCAGAGAAAACCAGAAAGAGATATCACCACATGCCTATTAGAATGGTTAAAATTTAAAAGATCAACAATACCAAATGTTGGTGGGCATATGGAGCAACTGGAATGTTTATGCATTACTAGAGAAAATGCAAGATGGTACAACTGACTGAAAAACAGTTTGAAGGTTTCTTAGAAGTTAAATACAGCCCTGGCTGGTGTAGCTCAGTGGATTGAGCATGGGCCTGTGAACCAAAGGATCGCGGTTCGATTCCCAGTCAGGGCACATGGCTGGGTTGCAGGCCAGTTCCTGGCAAGGGACGCACGAGAGGCAACCATACATTGATATTTCTCTCCCTCTCTCACTCTCTCCTTCCCTTCCCCTCTAAAGATAAATTAAAAAAATGTTAAAAAAAAAAGAAGTTAAATACACACCTGCCATACAATCCAGCAATTTTACTCTTAGGTATGCCCACATGTGTCCACACAAAGACTTGCACACAAAGGTTCAGAGCAACTTTATTTACAACAAGGAAAAGCTGGAAACAATCCATGCGTCCATCTACAGATGAGTGGATAAACAAACTATAGTATATCCATATGGGATACTACTCAGAAATAAAAAATGAATGACTCTTAAAACTGAGGAAAAGTGCCAGTCACATCAGAGTAATGTTATATGAAAGTCTGGGAAACAGTAATCTACGGTGACGGAAAACAGACCAGTAGCTGGGGGCACTGAATGGGAAGGGGAAGGAAACCTTTGGGGACAGTGTGAATGTTTCTTATTGTGATTGTGTTGGGGGTTACACAGGTACATACATGGTCAAAATTCATGAACGGTGCAATGCTCACTTGGGTACTTTTCATTGTATGTAAATAATGCTTAATAAAATTTAGTTTTCAAAAAGCAGATACCCATGAAAAGAATGCGTTCAATGAGTAAATTGCTATGGAAAGAGCGCTAGGACCCAATATTAAGTGAAAAGAAAGCCACAAAGCAGTATGTATGGCTATTTATAGCATGAGCTTTTTATATTAAGTACTCATACATGTGCAGTGTTAAAAAATGGGGTATTTATCAACTGATTAAGACAGTATTTGAGTTTTTATAGGTATTACAAACCCACCCTCAAAAAACTGATAAGGATGCTCAACAAAATCAGCTAATTTATTACAAAAAAAACCCCCAACAACTTGTGTGAGGTAGCTTTACTCACTGAACTCAGCAGAAGGGAGCCCACCCAGCCCCCGAGGCCTCCCAGGTGTGTGTTTCTCCCTGCCACCATTTCTCATGACTGAGGTGGGAAGACAGACGCCTAGAGTCCAGAAGAACCTCTCTGCCTGCCCAGGGCACCTGCAGCTGTCTCCAAACCCCTCACAGAACACACCTCCAGGACAAGTCAACCCCTGGGCTGAGCAAAGGAGCAAGTTTGGGGACATCGTTGAAATAAATGACAAATGGCCTCCAGACCAAAACTGCTGCCATACAGTCCCACCTGCTGCTCAGGGCATGGGCAGTGGCTGGGGATCTGCCACTTTGCCCTGCTGGGGTACTTGTTGGAAACGCAGACTCCCAGGCCCAGTCCAGACCCACTGAGTCAGAAAGGGTCTGACAGCCACCTGGCGCCTGCATGAAGTTTGAGAGGTCTAAATGTTAGCTTATTTATGGCCCTGAGGAGCACTTGCTGCCCGCTCTAGAAATGATGCCTTGAGTGCCAGCAAACTGGGTCTTACACGGTCCCAGGAAGTCACTTCACAGTGACTGACCCACAGGATATGCCCCATGGCACATCCCACTCACCTTGGCCCAGGCCAGTTTCTCCTGAATGGCAGTGTTGCTGGGCTCCACATGGCGAGCAAACTTGAGGTTGTTGATGGTATATTCATGGCCACAGTACACTCTCTGAGGAAAAAGCCAAACCCATGAGCCCTGAAGAGACTTACCAATCCCTCCTCAAACTCCTCAGAGACGGGTCTCAAGGGCCCTGGGCTGGGCCAGTGGCACCCAGGGAGATGTGCCTTAGGACAAGACACTCCTTGCACATATTTGAAACAATAAGAAGCACATGGACAGAAAATTCACAGTTCTAGAGAAAATGTCCTCCCTACACACAGGGGAACCACAGGAGGTGGGGCAGGTGGGACAGGAGGCAAGGGGACGGAGTGGGAGAGCAGCCAGGGAGCTCAATAAGGGCTCCACCTACTGTGTCAGGAGGGAGCCGGCCTAGGACCTCGAGCAGGGCTTTGTACATCTCATCCGCTGTCCCTTCATAGAACTTCCCACAGCCAGCCACAAACAAGGTGTCACCTGAAAGCAGACAGCCATGGAGCAGTGAGGCCACTAGCATGACACACCCCCTCAAGAGGCTGATGGTTCACTATTGGACGACGCTGACCACCCACCATCTGTGGGCCAAGGCTTCACCTTGTCCCTGGGGCTGACTGGGGCCCAGCCTCAGATGTACCCTCCCCCTAGGTACCTGACAGGGTCCAAAGACAACCCACAGCTTTTGGTTCCTACCTACCCCAGAACTTTCCACTGAAGTTTCATCCACTGGTACCCCAGCCTCCAAACAGCTGCTCAAACCCAAACCTTAGAGTTGCTGACTCCTCCCTTCATTGCCCAGTCCCATCAGCTATAGTGCCAAGATCCCCACACCCAACACTTGTCCCCACCTGCCCAATATTCCCCCTCTCAGGCCTGGCCTCCCTGTACCTTCCCTTATCCCTGGCACCCAGGGCCATCCTATAACATCCTCCATGATCTCATCAACCCCATCTGGGCACTCCGGAAGCCCCTCACAAGGGACCACAGACCACAGGGCCCTCAAGATGCAAACCTGCCACCACAGATCACTCCTTCCTGCCTCCAACCTTTAGACAGTGTCACCTCTGCCTGACACTGCCAGGCCTCTGTGCACTGCTGCTTCCCTCTCCTGAGAACCGGCTCCATGCCAAGTGGAAGCCCACAGGCACTTGTTCTCCAGCTCCTTTACATGAAGAGGGCCTGGGACCCCTCAACACTAAGCAACATCCCTCTTCCATCAGCACTTGCAAAGCCTCTTCCCCGCCCCACACAGCAAAAGCCAAGGCTTCCCTTCAGCAAAAAAAAAACAACTATGGAGTGAGGTAGGGGGTAGCCTGTGAGCAGAGCCTCAACACACAGATCAAGGGCCCTTCATTTTGAGTCTGGGGACTGGCGAGAGGCCAACGAGACCCAGAGGAAAGCCAGCCACTCAGGCGCAGGATCCTATCCAGGGATGGGCAGCACTTGCTATCTGCACATCCAGGAACTTCATGGGCCTTCTGCCACTGGGGCCAGGGGAGCCAGGTCCTCATAGGGCTGCATCATGGAAGCAAGGACACTAAGAGACCTGGGGCCTCTATGTTCCTTCCTGGCAGCCAGGTCCACCCTTATCCTGCACCCTGGTCTTTGTTGTCTCTCTTTCACCCTCTAGTACCAGCTGCCATGAGTGCCAGGGGGCATACCACCTCTCTAGCAGGCCGCCCTTCCACCCCCAAGTCCTGTGGAGCTAGCCATGGTTCTAGCATCTAATGCAGCCTCCTTCCCCAGGCACTTGAGCTATACCTGTGGCCTTGACACTCACTGCCATGAGCTGGGATCCAAGACCTGAGGTCCCAGACTACCCAAACCCTTCAAACGCAAATGCCCCACTGGCCAACATGGCAGTACCCTGCTCCCTCAACCAGGCCTGGCCCCCAGACCACCTTCCCCGCCTCCTCCCTGGACCTGTCAGCGCTCAGTCCTGCCCACCACATCCCAGGGCCAAAGCCACACCCTTCTTTGCGCTGTCACCTCCTCTGATTACATCTCAGGGGAAGGAAGCATGGCCCTGGGTCACTCAGACCTGGGCCCGAAGCCCGGGGCCATCAATACTCCCACCTTTGGATGCTGCAGGCCCCTTTGTTGCACACACAGGCCAGCTGGGGCCCTGCCAGGCCGTCCTACTTCCCACACCACTAGTCCTTACTGTAGATGCCCCAGACCCCTTAGCTTCCCCTCTGAGGACACTGTATGACTTTTCACATAGTTATTATTAAAGTCACCAATAAGACAGTATACTCCCTGCCAGCTGCTGTCACACAGACAGTGGTAACAATTCATGCAGGACATAGTTCAGGTCTGTATTTGCAGCAGTCACCCTCCACACCTTCCAAAGTGGGACTCAGCTTCTAACAGCACAGTCCCCAGGGACCACCCCCCCACCAAGTCCTGACAACCCTGAGAGGCGCTGCCTTACCAGCCGACAGATGGGCAGACTGATGTCCAGTAGGGTCAGGAGTGCGATGTACTGAGGGTTTGCCAAGCCAGGCACTGGCAGCACACCACCCTCACCTCAGGCCCACCCACTCAGTGGGGAATGCTTTGCTCTCACCACACACACAGGAAAAACCACTTCAGGGCAGTGTACACATGGCACATGGGCCAATTTCCCTACTCCACACCACCGTTGGACTTCACCCATTATGAGGCCGGGGCTGCCACGGTGTGCCCAGGGACCTGCAACCTGACCCACAGCCCCACACCTCCATCACTGCAGTAAAGACACTGAAAGCAGTTGTATATTAAAAAAAAAAAAAAAAAAAAAAAAAAAAAAAAAAAAAAACAAGACCTTAGATCTGGAGATAATTTTTTAAAAATATTTTAATTTTTTAAAAATATGGAACACTCCACAAATTTACATGTCATCCCTGTGCAGGGCCATGCTAATCTTCTCTGCATCATTCCAATGTTAGAGTGTGTGCTGCCGAAGCCAGCGTGGCTCTGGACATAATTTGGGGTTTGCGGACAAGCTACAAAGACCATCCAGAGGCTACCGCCTCGGCTGGTGTTTCCCTTAACATCTTACATCACCTGGTGTATTTGTCAAAATTATAAGCCTGCATCCCCACGTTGCTATCAACTAAACTCTACCCCAGACTTGATACATATTTCCCATCAACACCCTTTTCCACAGCAGGATCCATCCCAGGAGCCCACCTTGCATTTAGCCATTGTATTTTTAAACAAGCTCATGGCAGTTACAATATCATGATTGTGACTTAAACTTCTGGAAGGCTCAGAGCTCAAAAGCTGTTTACAGTCACTAAAAAAGTTAAGGTGGCAGTGGGGCTCCCTGGGGCCAACAAGCCTGCTCTTGGCTGGGCAGTCTCAACCATTCCTGCCCATAGTGGCCACTGGCTTGTGCCACCCTGGTTGCCACACGGCCATTCCACTTCATAGGTTCCCCAACCAGCATCAACGTTCTTTCATTTTTCTCTCAAAAGAGGAAAAATACCTCCGACTCCTGGCAAGGCCTGACTGCCCTGAGTGCCACTCACACAGCCCAGTGCTGGGCCATGCTTCACAAACCTTACTCTGGGTCACAGCCACTGCAGACTGTGGCCCCTACCTGAACTCATCCAGCACCACCTGAGCTCATCTGGGCTGCCAGGCTGGCTGCTCTCAGGGTTGCTCTGTGTAGGAGACCACGACCAGGGGCTGCTACTGACTTTGCCACAGCCAGCGAGGCTTTCAGCCCACGGAGAGATGGGTGATGTGAGTACTCAGAAGGGCATGTGAGTCCCATGTGAGGCAGGTCTGAGGCTCACTGCCCTGCCCACCTGGCAGCTGATGGAGGCAGTGGGGGCTGGGGCTGCATCCCCACTAGGCAGTCTCTCAAGAAAAGTGTCCCCAAGGCACCTGACAGTGGTCAGAGGGAAGCACAAGACCAACCCTGCCAGGAGGAGCCACTGTCCTCTCTGTCCATCCAATCTGCCCATGCCCCAGTGTGTTTGAAGCTAAGCCCAGACTTCAGCCCTAGGGTTGGGGTCCTCCTCACTCAGCCTTGTGTAGTTTTAGGCAGGAAACGCTTTGCTTCTCCTCCTCTGTGCCAAGAAGGTATTGCAAAGAATGTCCAACCTCCAGCAAACACACCTGAACCCTCACCTGTAAACACAGCAGGGGGCTCAGAACTGCCAGGCTTGCTCACATAGTAGCAGATGTGTCCAGAAGTATGACACGGTGTGGATAGGCACTTGACATTGAGAGACCCCACCTGAAACAAAGCATGCACTGGTGTGTGCTCCTAAGGCTTATAAGCACATGGCCCCATAGCATCCCACAGGGTCTCACCTCAGACCCCACACCCACCACACAGGAAGACATGGATCTTGCTGGTGACCATGGGACTCAGTCCTTGAGTATGACCCCAGGGGCAGGGACCACTTTAGAACCTGGTATTTGCTGACATGCAAAAGGAAAGGGGCTCATTTTGTTTTTTCCCTCCAAATCAGGCCAAACCTGAACTAGGCGTCTTGCTAGAAAAGATAGTTTTACTTCTTAGGTGCTTGGTCTTTTTTTCTGTTTTTCTTCTGTCTTCCCCTCCCCCCACCTCTTTACATCAAAGATACAAAAAATTGAAATAAAAATGAAAATCCACATGACCTTTACCTGAGTCACCAAATGCTGACAATTCCATCTGTGGTATATGCTCTCTCCACACGCATGCATTTCAAGTCACACACATCCTGACAAACTGCCCCTAAATACTCCAGCTGCATCTACTAAGAACATCCTCCTACATAACCTTGCTATCATCACATCCAAGAAATTTAGCATCAGCATGAGAATATAATCCCATGCAGAGCCTGTATTTAAATTTCCCCAATTATCTCTACACAGTTATCTATAGCTTCTTCCCCTGTCAAGTCATCATTTGTACACTGATTTGCTTGTAATGCTCTCAACAGAGGGGAATGTCCAGGCCTGGGCAGCCCCTAGAGGCCCTCCACCCACCCACAGGTCAGGCTATCTCCAGAGCCCAAACCCTTATGTGCCCCTCTAGGTCCCTGCAGTAATGGAGGGGACAGCCACACTATGCGCTAGGGCCTGGTGTCCCTGTCTGTTGGGGTTCACTCCTCACCTGCAGTGTAGACAGGTGTGTGACCTTGTGAGTCAGGGCCCCGATCCGGTCATCACCCCCGTACACCTTCAGTCCAGGCTCCAGCTTGACCAGCTTCTCATTTCCGCCAGCGTGGTCCCTGGAAGTCAAAAAGACCTAGGGGTACTGCCGATATGACGGGGTTTCGCTTGCTTGTAAACCCTGACCAAATAGAATTATTTTTCCTTTTTATTCAATTTATTGGGGTGATACTGGTTAATAAAATTATATAGGTTTCAGGTGTACAATTCTGTACATCATCTGTATATTGTATTATGTGTTCACCGCAAAACAGAATCTTTATTTGCCTAGTTATGTTTCTGAGAAATAGAAATGCACCTTCCAACACAGGAAACTGGCTCCACTGAAAAGAATGTCCTCAGGCACCCTGTTCCTATGCCAGTTATGTCCATGGCCCTGCCTCAGCAGCACTTCAGAAAAGGATCAGGGGAAGAGCTCCATTCCCCAGCTTTGTGGGGCCAGTCACAGGGCAGGGTAAGGAACGTACCAACTCCTGACGATCAGCCATTCCAGGGCAAGGCCAGGGCTTTCTGGTCACAAGGGAACATCTGCTCCTCACTACATATTCACTTATGGACTCTTCTGATACGCCCAGAAACAGCAGGACCCGAGATAAAAGGAGGCAGCCCGCTGCCTCCCTCCCCTCAGAGGGCCGCTATGCACTGGCCAGGGCCAGCCCCTCAGCCCACTCACCACCTCCACCCATAAGTGGGAGGGAGGCACAGGCCATACCCTGAAGCTCCGTTTAGGGCCTGGTTTAGGATTTATGTCCTAGCCTAAACATAAGGTCCTGAGAAAACCCTCCAGAGAAGCAACATCTGATATAGGGGTTTCTTAGCATAGGAGAGAAAAGTAAACTGTGCACACCTGGGGAAGGAGGAGGCTTCTTGCATCTACATGGAGGCCCAAGGCCTGAGTTTTTCAAAAGAAAGGGTGGCTGTGCTAAGTTGTTCAGGCCAAGGACAGGGCTGTAGACTCTGTTCCTTTAGGAATTAGCACCTGACATCCCAGAGACTCAGCAACTTAGTTACATCAACCCAGACATTTCTACCATTTAACAAATGTTGGCCAAACCACATCCATTCAACACTCCAGGTGAAAGGCCTCATTTTATTTATTTGTATTTTTTAAAAGATTTTATTTATTTATTTTCATAGAGAGGTGAAGGGAGGAAGAGAAGGAAGAAACACTGATATGTCAGAGAACATCAGTCAGTTTTCTCTCACACATGCACCAACCGGGGACCACACCTGGAACCCAGCAGGTGCACTGACCAGGAATCCAACTGGTAACCTTTTGCTCTGTGGGACAACACAGCCAACGGAGCTGTGCCAGTAAGGGCAAGACCTCATTGTATTACTCGGGGGAGGAGGCCAGTGAAGTGGAGCACCTGCAGCCTAAATTATAGCAATGCTACAGGGACAGGTCCATGTGAAGGCATCAGCTGCCCTCAAGCAGTGATTTGGAAAAGAAAGTTCAGAGCCAAATAAACATTACTTTTTTTTTTTTTAGCTTTGAAGAGCCTCAAAAGTTTAAAAAAATCCAAAAGAAAGACCTTGGACAGACAACTCTAGTCCAAGTGCTTTTTCACCCTTTAGCCTTTTTATTAATTAAAAGAAAAAACAAAACAAGCAACTCCCCCCCCCCAACCTATCCAAATATGGCTGCTGACTTTTAAAAACACTAATGTCTAGTCTAGTTTCTTCCCTAACATTGAGGCCAACATCCCATTACACAAGCACAAGGGCTTTCAAAAACACTGTCCTTGCAGGGCAGAAAGACTCACAGCACAGCATCCCCCCTGAAGCCCCTAAGTTACCAGACCCCATCAAAGGGCCAAGGGGCTACGGTCAGAAGACCAAGGGAATGAGGCAGCAACATGGAGGCTGACACCTGAAGGCTTTTCAGAATCCCACTGGAGGTAAACCCTCAGTTACACAGTGGTCACACTGTGGGGCACAAGTGACCCAGCTGCCAGCTGCAGGAGAGCCCAGACAGCCTGTGAGAACCCCACCCGACTCCACCCTCAGGGTGTGCCTGGCACAGAGCCATCAGGCCCAATCAGCTCTGCTGCCCTGGAGGGAGCTCAGCTTCTGGGAAGGAGCGCTTACCAATGGTGGTGGGTGGTGAGCAGTGTAGTCAGCTTCACACCGTGCTTTTTCACCATCTCTACAACCTGCAACCAAATGTGAGGCAGGACAGAGGCCACCATCACACTCCCAGTGCTGGCTCAGCAGCCTGCAAGGTGGGGGTGCCTGGCGGAACCCAGGGTGTGCCAGGAATGGCCAGGTCCTATCCTGACCCTGCCAACTCAACCTAACTTCAGTAGAGCAGGGTGAAGGTGGCCTTTATCTCTTTTAATCCACTTGGCAGCTCAGTACCCCCCACGACTTCTCCACGCCCCTCTGGCCCAAAGCCTGAAGGAAGGGTAGATATTGCAAGGACAGCTCCTGCTTCTCTGACCAGGGGCTTTGCAGACAAGCCCTTTCCTTTCTTTCTTTGCCAAAGCCTCTGGTCACCCCCACTCCTTTCTTAGGCCCTTTGCCCTAATAGCAATGGCTGGGTACTAGTTAAATTGTTTGTTAAAAATTAATGGATTAATAAATAGTTAGCTTCAGCCAAGTTGCAAGAACACTGTAGTTATCAAACCCATCAGGGAAAAAGAACTGGTGCTGGGGACACACCTCCCACCTTCTGGGGCTGCACTGGGTCCACAATGGCGGCCTCCTTGGTGTCGTCATCAATGATCAGGTACATGTAGTTGTCGGTCAGGGCTGGTAGTATCTCAACCTTCATGGCACTTTGTTCCACAGTCAAGTTCTTCCTCAAATCTGTGTGATAAAGGATTCCCAGCAGGGCTGGACCTGAAGACAGAGTACAGTTTTGGTCAGTGTCCACATGAGGCCACATCAGTCGTAGAATCAAAACAAGTCCTCAATGACCCAGAGTAGGGGCATCCTGGGGATGTGACATCCAGGAATGACATGCAGCAAACATCTAAGCACAAAGCTCACCACACAGGGTTTTTTATATTTCTTTGATAGAGAAGAGAATATTCTCATTGAACCACATCACTAAGGAAAATCTAGAAAATGATTCATGTTCATATTCAGGGAAATCAGCTCTTTTGAATTTATAATACTTATTTTCTTTTTCAAGAGTTCTAAAGGGATAGAAAGACCAGCCCATGGCTGTGATTCAAATAATCGGCAAACATGACTACTGTCAGTTCTGGCTGTTCACACCTGACTCAGAGAAGACCACGAAAAGAAGAAACCCAAATGAAAGTGCCAAGCTGGGCTATTTCTTACCCACAGCACATCGCTGCCTCTCCAGCTAACACAGCCCAGTTACCTGGTGTCACTCGCAGCCCTTCTTAGGCCTCCAGCCAGAAAAGAAAACAATACGGCAGGAACTAGAAACTTGGAACATGCACAAAAACCACCAGGGCCTGAGAAATGGAGAGTTGGCCACAAATGTTCTAGATTTGGGTGTGCAGGATACAGAATCACCATCCAACTGAGCCAAAGGACTCTGCCAGGATGGCCGGGAGTGAATGAAGGGCAAAAGCATCTTCTAGCCAGCAGATAGGTGCCGGAGTATTTTCAATAATGAAACTCCTATTATTCAATCTAAAAATTCACAGAGGCCCCAATAATACTTTAAGTCTTAGCATGAAAGGGATTAAAACTGTACAACAAAAGGTGACAGAAGGCATCTATGAAATTCTGTGGTAGGTGTGGGGATGGGGACCTCCCAACAGGATCTAGAAAGTAGGGAGCACCAACTGACTGAAAGACAGGCTTTGTCTCCAGGGGCCATCTAAAAGCAGATTCAGCCCTGGCTGGTGTGGCTCGGTGGATTGAGTGCCAGCCTGCGGACCAGAGGATCATTGGTTCCATTCCCAGTCAGGGTACATGTCTGGGTTGCAGGTCAGGTCCCCAGTAGGGGGCACATGAGAGGCAACCACACATTGATGTTTCTCTCCCTCTCTCTAAAAATAAATAAATAAATAAAATCTTTAAAAAGAAAAGAGAGAGATTGTTTTTAAAAAAATAAAATAAAAGCAGATTCAACCATATATGCCATGGCCAGGGAAAATGCCTGAACTGCAGCTTTAATGATCACACACAGATATCCTTTCCTTTGACAACCAGCTGGACATTTTCCAGGCCCTTCTCCTCATGCACAGGAGAACAAACATTTTTGTAAGGCTGAGTCTCTGATGTTCCACCTTCTCTGAGCCCCAGTGCTATCAGAGCCTGAGAGCTCTACTATACAGAGCAGTATGTGTATTAGGGATGGGGGTGGGAGGAGAGCAGAAGGATAAAAACAAAAGTCCATGTCTAGAAGCACGCCCCTCAAAAGGGGACCCAGTTCATGCATTTCCCATAGAACATTATCTACACTGCCCAAGTGAAGGAAACGTTATTTACAATTGGTTTCTGGGAACCTGGAGAAGATGCCGCTATCTCTACAGAAAAAATTCATCTGGTGCAGTCACCAGAAACCTTATTCCTTTTCCAAAAATCATACCACCTAGCCTACCACAGCCTGAGAAACGCCCCCAGCTCACTGGTTTGCAAATGTAATCTTTTGTGTAACCAGAGAGCACAGACCTACAGCATATGGTCTGGGCCAAGTACTGAGACATGCTTTGTTTGGCTTCTTCTGAATGGGGTGGGTTCTTCTGCATGGCATTGGTCTTTTGAGACAGCAGCATTCTTGGCAATTCCCTACAGTCCCACTTACACTATCTGTCCGATTTCTGATACAAAAACTCTTAGCTCTGACACTTTGATGAGTTTCCTTAAATGGAAAAAAACAGGCTCTTTGCTTAGTAATGGTGACACTTTAGCCATTCCAGAACCTTGACTGCTTTCAGCAGGATTTGAAAATGGCCAAGGGTGGCTTCACTGCTTGTTCAATCTGCCCACCTACTGCCCTCCCGCCATTTAGCTGTTAACCAGGTCCTAGAGGCTGGGGTTAACCTACTACCCCTATTGCTACATCAGCCAGATAAAATATCAGGAAATAAAGAAAAGGAGATTTCAAAATAAATGCCAAAATATTCCAACAAAGCAAAAGGTTAAACTTTGATCTGACAGCGGAAGAGCCAGGCCTTGGAAGCCAGTGTGCCCAATGCCTCTCATTTCAGAGGCACTGATGAAATGACAGCCAGGGAGGGCCAGGGTCCCACAGATCACAGGACCCAGTCTTGCTGGAATCCAATCATTGCTCCAGGGTTCTCCCCTTTAACATCACTTTAGAATCCATGCCCCAGGTTCTTTTCATCAGCCAAAGCTCGAGATGAAAAGATGTGATTTAATTTGTGGAGAATATACACAGCATTCCTCGGGCTCTAAGCAGTCACATCACACCAGGGCACTGGAAGTACGGAGTTTCGGGGGGTGGTGGTGGGAAATATGTGAGAAACCCCCGCACCACCCAGCGTCAAGGAAGACGAAGGCTTGGGGCTGACCGCAGGGAGGCCGGTAGGACCGCCGGGAAGTCGTCTCCTCACCTAGCACAAACCCTTCAGCAAA
>PVKU01013092.1:0-31087 GCA_004027475.1 Anoura caudifer | reverse complement strand
TGCTCCATGTGTCCCTTCCCCCAACTCACACCTGTGGGGGAAGGGGTGAGGACATCTTATATGTCCCTCTAATCTATCTTTCCTGGACACCGTGAGTTCTGGGCCCATTCCAAATCCCTATTTTGGGGGCCCCCCTCCTGGCTGCACCCTGCAACATCCCAACATGGAAAAAATCCAGTCTTGTCTTCATCAAGCCCAGTAGAAAGGGCAAGGCCCAAAATTTCTGTGCCATGAAGAAACTTAGTTCTTATCTGTCCCCACTCAGCTGGCTTAGTCTGTGTCTGGATGCCACTGCTCCTGAGCCTGCACTTGGCCCACCCAGCTGTGGGACTGCTAAGTGAAATTTAATAGGCACAAATGATGCCAGAAAGAAACATGGAAGATAAAAATTAACAAAGGTAAAGAGGAAATGTATGTCATAGTAAAAGTTTTAATCTTCTTAAAAGACACAACAGTTATAACTGTGTGTGACCTGAACAATAAAATTTCAAAATATACAAGGGAAAGGCTGACAGAACTGAAGTGAGAAGAAGATAAATCCACAACTATCAGTCCAGACTGTAACACTCCATTTTCAGGATTAGATAAGAATAGCAGATAAAAACCAATCAGGAATACAGAAGTACAAAATAACACCATCAAACAAATTCATCTGACCAGCTTTTATGGAACACTCACGAGCAACAGTAGAGCATGCACTTTTATCAGGTGTACATCAAACATTCACCTATATAGGTTGTATCTAGTGCATAAAACAAATTTTAAAAATTTAAAAAATCTTTTTAAATATACAAATTAAGTCCTCAGTTCATAGTGACACCAAATGAATAACTGAAAGATAATGAAGACATTGCTAGACATTTAGAAATAAAAAATGTAACAAAAACAGCAAAAATCATACTTCTGTATAACACATAGGTCAAAATGGAAAATGAAAAGTATTAGAAAATATTTGAACTTAATGAGAATGAAGATAGAAATTATATAAATTTTTGAGATGCAGATAACACAATTATTAGGGGAGAATTTACACCATTAAACATTTACATTAGAAAAAAGAAATGTTTCCTATTAATTTAAGCTTTCAACCTAAGAAAAGTCAGAAATAAGAGACACTAAATCTATATTATTCAGAAGAATATACAAAATAAACACATGCTGAAATCAATGAAGTTAAAAATTAATACTAGAGAAAATCAATGACATCACTCTGGATCTTTAGAAAGATAAATAAAATTGATAAATCTCAGAATAATAAGGAAAATGAAGGAAGACAAAAATGGTCAATGTTAGGAAATGCAGTTGGAAGAATTCTGAGAAGGCCACTATTTTTTTCTCTACTAGAGGTGATTACATTACATAATTCCCCCCCCCCCCATTGTGAACATAACCTGTGAATGGGAAGGGATATCACACTTCCTATTATATTGCTTTACAGAGCAGAAATGATTTTGCAGAGGTAAACAAAGGTATTAAGCATATGCCTTTCAATTAAATGAAAAGCAGCTTAACCAAGTGGGACCTAATCATAAGAACCTGAGACCAAATGTCAGAAGCGAGAAACAAGCAAGAAGTTCACAGCCTAAGAGGATATGGGGGTGGGAGGCTCCATAGTAAAGAAATTTGGACAAGTGAGAAAGGTCCAGATTTACAATTTACAGGAGAGTGTAGGCTTCCTTTCTACAATAAAGAAGAAATTAATTCTGCAAACAATTAATTGTCTGAGCAAAAACAAGACACAAGAGAGGAATTCAGCATGGCTTATATCTTGAAATCAGTCTTTGAGATCCTGGCCAGAGAACCCGGTTCAGTCATGCCTGGAATTTTGACCTACAAGAAACTGAAATAATAAATTTGGATTGCTTTAAACAATTAAGTTTGTGATTTTACATATTACAGCAATAGGAAGTTTTTAAAGAAATGAAAGGTTATATTGTATATCATAATAAACCCTGACAAAATATTCTATGAACATAAAGTCTAACAGTAAGAGAATGGACTGATTATTTTAAAAGTATCAAATTTCATCCAAGGTAAATAGATGAAAAAGGAAGGTAAGGTAAAGACTAATATACAGTGACCAAGTGAGGTTAATTTTTGGAAGACAAAACTGTTTCATTATTGGAAAATTAGTGAGTATAATCTATCATGTTAACAGTTTAAATAAGAAAAAATAATCATAACATTAAATTATTCACAAAACACTCACATTATTCAAGATAAAACTCTCAACTAATCAGGAATAGAAAAGAATATCCTAAAAAAATAATGACCTAAGAAAAGTCTATATTTAACACCATACTCAACAGGAAAAGTCTAAATGCTGTCTTCTATGACTGGCCACAAAGTAAAAATTTTCTTTATGATCACTCCTATTTTATATCATACTGGGAAGTCCTAACCATTTCAATAATGCAATCTAAAAAACTAAAGACACCCATATTCAAGAAGAAGACATAAATGACTCCTTATTTGCAGACAGAATGATTGTCTATGTAGACTTTGTCAAGTAGTTTATAAAAAATCCTCAGATAATTAGTAAATTTAGCAAGTTTGCAGCATACAAAGTAAACAAACAAAAATAATTGTATTTCTATAGTAATTTATAAATGGAAATCTAGATTTAAGAAATGTCATTAAAAGTTCCCAAACTTTGACTATAGATTTAATGTAATTTCAATTAAACCCATAGCAGAATTACAGATTGATATATACAATCTGATGGTAAAATAGATGTACAAATGCAAACACTTAGAACAGTTAAAAGAACTTTAAGGAATAAGAAAAAAATGGGAAGAACACAATAAGTAATTTTAAAACATTATAAAGTTATTGTAGTCAATAAGTTTGATCTTGGCAAAGGGATAAACACAAACCTATAAAATGTCTTGTTTTATAGATTTCATAAATAAAATAGAATCCCAATAAGTGGACAACTGAAATTTAACAAAAGCGTGAAAGAAATTCAATGAAGAATATGTGTTCTTTTCAGCAACTGAGGTTGAAACAATTAGTAGACATCCATATCCAAAGAAATATTGACTTATACTTCACAGCTTATATACAAATTAACTAAAAGTGAACCATAGATCTAAATGTTAATCATAAGCACATAAAAACTTTAGAAAAAATACAAAAGAAACTTTATTTGTTGGACAAGAAATTTTTAGACCTAACACCAAAGTAATGTTAAATTAGATTTCAGTTTTTTTAAAAAGACAAATACCATATGATCTCACCTATAAGCAGAACCAAATCAATGAAACAAACAAGCGAGCAAAATAGAACAAGAGACATGGAAACAAAGAACAAACAGTAACCAGAGGGGAGGGAGCAGGGGAATAACAGGGCAAAGAGGAAAGGTCATCAAGGAACAAACAAAAAGGACCCATAGACAAAGCCAAAGGCTGGGGAGGACGTGAAGGTAGGTAGGGCAGGGGAGAGTAATGGAGGAAAATGGAGACAACTGTAATGGAACAGCAATAAAAAAAGAAAATTAAATAAAATTGGTATCACATTGTAAACAATAAAAAAAAGATACATGAAATAATGAAAATACCAACTGGGGAAGTATTTGCAATCGCATATCCAATAAAGGAGTAGCATTTAGAATATGTAAAATACTCTTGATTTTTATGAATAAGTCTGCTCAGAACATCTCTTGTCATTTTTTTTTTTTTTTTTGCGTGGGCGTAAGTTTAATTTCTCTAATGTAAATGCCCTGGAGTAAAATTCCTAGGTCATATGATAAGTGTATGTTTAACTTTATAAAAATTGATTGCACATAAAACTGGAGAATTCAAATACCTTGTAAGTGAACACAGAAACATGCAGTACTTCCACATGATTTAATACTACTGAATAATTAAATGAACAGATTATTGATAGAGGAAACAAATTAGATGAATCTCAGTGACATATGCTGAAAGAAAAAAAGCCCAAATCTAAGGTTATATATTGTACTATTCTCTTCATGTGTTGTTTAAAAAAGATACAACAGTGATAGACAACAGACCTAGTTTTCCAAGTGTTGGAGACTGGGTTAGGGGGTGACCATAAAGAGATAGCATTGAGGATTTGGGGTGTAATTGTTCTAAATATTGATGTGCTGGTGGTTACACAATATACAAGTGTTAAAAATCTAGAGTTCTACATCAAAAAACAAATATGTTTAGGTTAATATAAAATAGAAAAAAAGAAAAATGAACAAGAAAATATTGCTGAATAAAGATTCAAAGGAAGAGGTTGTTTCCTTGCTGCCTCATTGTATTCAGCCTGATGAATATGTAGAAATATGTAAATATAGAGCTTTGATAAAACAGGGTGTGGGGTGAGTAGAGATTTTGTGTCAATCTTACTAATATGGAGAATCTTTTAATATTATCTGGAGATAAGATTAACAATTATATTTAAAATATCAGTTTCATAATTGCTTCACAATAATTATTTCACTAAAAGTGATATTTCTTATTGGTTTTGTTGTTTTTAAGGCAAAGTTTTAAGCAGATAATGGTCCAAAATTTGATTTTACTATTTTCTTTATATATTATAAATTTGTAAAAGTAGTCAATAAATACAAATATAAATGTCTAGCATTGTGCTATATGCTTTGAAGTGTACAGGTTTTATTTAAGGGGTGAGGAAACAGTAAGAAAAAGAATACTTAAGTTTATGAAACAATTAATGGCCCTGGCTGGTGTGGCTCAGTGGATTGAGCACCGGCCTGTGAACCGAAGTGTTGCCGGTTCCATTCCCAGTCTAAGCACATGCCTGGGTTGCAGGCCAGGTCCCCAGTTGGTGCAACTGTAATAGCATAATCAATAAAATATATTAAAAATAACTGCTGAAAAAATTGCAAGTTAAAAAATAAAGGAAATTAATTGTAATAATACATATTTATTCATATTAAACATATAACAGATATCTATTTCAATAATAAATTTTAATTACCCCAATATATCAAGGATATTATTTTAACATGTAATCAATATAATAATTATTTGATGTATTTTACATTGTTTTTCTTGTACCCAGTCTTTTTGTACTAAATATTTAATATTTACATATTTTAAGTTTATCAAGTTTTTATCAAGAATATTTATGCTTAATTTCATCAAGAACACATAATCTGTGTTCAGAGTTCATAAAATAGAAGAATAGAGTCACATACTCAGTTTTCTAAACATACTTATTTTCCAGTAATTGAATCCAGTAATAATTTTAAATTAAAAAATTAATTTTAAATATATAAAATTAAAAATTCATTTCTTAGGTCACTCTATCTACATTGCAGTTGTTCATTAGCTACATGTGACCAATGGCTTTCATTGTGGACAGCACAGTTCTAATATGCTACAAATTTGTAAATTGTCATTTTTAGTAGGTTATTTTCCCCTTAGAAATGCCTTGGAATTTTATAAATTTTACAATGAAAATTTTTTGGTTCTATTGATGTTTTCTCTTTAAAATACAGATGCTGCTCGACTTACCATCAGAGTAAGTACAGATAAATGCATCATAAGTTGAAAATGTAGAAAATACAGTAGGCTCAAAATGCACTTAGTACATCTAACCTCCTGAACATCGTAGCTTAGACTACCCTACCTTAAACATACTCGGAACACTTACATTAGCCTAAAGTTGGGCAAAATAATCTCAACTCTGCTGCCCAGCATCATGAAAGAATATCGTACCACATATCACTAGCCTGGAATAAATTAAAATTCAAACTTTGAAGTAGTTTCTACTGAATGCACCTGGCTTCTGTACCACTGTAAAGTAAAATAAAAAAAGAAAAATGAAGTTGAGCCATCGTTAAGTCAGGGTCTGTCTGTATTAAATTAAAGAAAAAAAAAGAAAAGTAACCAATGCTTATAATTTTAACTTTTGTGACAATATTTTAACAAAATTCTCTGTCTGCAGTGCTGGTATTTGACAGAGTGCTTGCCCTGATCCTCTCCATTATACACAGTGTCCCTATTGATGCATTTGCTCCATTGGGATATAACATGAAATGGTAAAGTTATTTGCAATTGGTTATAATTTGAATTGGTTAAAAATTTATCTCAATTCTCAGTATATTAAAATATTATAATCACAACATAAAATCAGTAAACTAATATCAATTTCCCAAGAAACACATGTCATGACAAAATATTCCTCAAATTTGAGCAGATTCCGGCATTATGAAGAGAAGTTATCTGCAAAAGACAGCTTCATGGATAAACAGAAAAGTGAGAAATTCTTAAGTTTAGATCCTCTTCTACTTTGCACTTTGGTGTCTAATTCCGCACTTTTGATATCCCAAGGACCCTCTTAATTCTCATTACCTTTCCCAAGATCCCAAGAGCAACTTTCAGGGTAATTCATACAATTATAGTTCTCCGAAATGGAGAGATTAGGAAATAAGCTCTGTGGAAAGTAACTAATAAAAATGAAATTCCAAATGTTGATCAATTTGTGCATCTCCTCACACACTTATATGCGTACATTTATCACTGTCTGAGGACATAATGTACAGTAGGCGGTTGACTGGTAGATCCGCAGTGGGTCAACTTTGGTCAAGTTAAAAGTAGGAAAATTTGTCCTGTATTTCTCACAGAATCACAAAGAGAAATTCTATTTTCATTTGGATATAGATTCTTGATATAACCCTATTCGTATTTTGGCTGTTTGGTTTGAATGAAGCAGACTTTCGTTTTTGTTTTTGCTTTTGTTTTTGTTTTTGTTTTTGTGGGTCATTGCAACACGACTACAGCTATCCAGTCAACACAAGATATAAACTTATCTGGGAATGGAACTAAAAAATAGAAAGGGATTTCAAAATGATAAAACAAGAAACACAGTCCACATAAGTATGATTGAAGCTCAGAATAAAAAGAAGCCTGAATCCAGTCAGTCTTGAATATTTCCTTAATATGAACCACATACTCTGCCCACCCAGATGGTATGGCTGGGTTTTGTGCCAGTTTCTATGAATAAGTAGTGAATAACACAACTTGCATCTTGCTAGTTTCTCCCTTCACAAATATCATGACATTTTTATTTAGTGTCTCTATCTACACTGTGAGGCAAATAAGGAGATGAATAAAGTCATAACTTTAAAATTGGCTGAGAATCTAGGGTTGGTAAGATTTAGTGTGCATTATGTATTATTAGCTTTTCTTGTACACTTCGTGGAGGAAGTCTGGTATCTTAGAAGTATAAAATTTAAAATTGTTTCTTTAGCTAAGATTTGAGTCTTTCATGTGGCTATAGCAAAAAACTACTTAGAATTTACCACAGGTTTACCAGCAGTAGTTAGCATTGTTTTATATACTATTGCTACAAAAAAGAAGCTAATAAAGTAAAAAAAATGATTACTATTTTGTGTTTTATTGATTTTACTTATATGACAATTTATTAATAAAAAGAAAATTAGATTTTCTATATTTTATCATTATAGAAATGTCACACATATTTCCTTCCCATTTAACTTTTAACTGAAAGACAACTTTTACTATTACATTTAATAACAAGATTTTTAATGACTACATGGGCTCAGTCTAATCAACATATTTTTTCCAACTATATTTTTTTCTTAGTAATGGCTTCAAACCACCTGGATTAGTATACTTAACATATTTCTGATTAATATACACATTAATTTTGAAAAGTAAAATTTTGTTCTATATATTTTTTAGTTTCTTGAAAGCAGCATATATATTTTGTTATTTTTTTCTTTGGGTTGTCTAAGAATGGGAGTAATTAGACAATTTGATATTGTAGAATAAAAAATATATCTTAGCAAAAATGCCTTAGCAAATATATCTTAGAAAGTGCTATTTATTATATACTCTATTACAAAAAAGGCACTGTTTTAAGTATTATTCTACTCTTCTGTTAATCCACATATCACTGAGTTTTACATTTTCTTTGAGTGACAATTTTCTGAATAGTGATAGCAAATATATATATCAACCACTCCTTACAAAATTTGTGATGCTACCTACTTACTGGTTAACATTTTTATAAAGTACAAAACAAATAATGTCCTGATACAAAAAATTATTAATTTTATTAAGTATATACATTGAAATCATCATATGGTAGTGATGAGTAAGAAAAATTAGGAATTGAAAGAGTTTTTTTCCTGTTGGCTCTACAATTTCTTTGTGAATTGGCTAAGTTGTCCTGATCATCAGTCATCACTACACTCAGGCTGATGGAGGACACAGCACCAGGATCACTGCCAACTGCTATGCCTGGGGAAAGGGAAATCTAGGACAGCACTTCTAACAAGAGCACAAGGACTGTAATATTGTCAGTCACTCCCTTTCACCACCTGCTGTGAGCAGAAGACTATTTTTTGAGTAGCACATGTGGGTACTCCTCCATTTGGGGTACATTCTTAAGTACTGGAGCCTAAAACTAAAGGGTCAAACTTAAAACAATGTAAATAAATTGGTAACAAGATAACTGGTCCTGATAACTTATGTGTTTTTCTTATTAAATATGAGCTATAATATATAATATGTGCACATTATATCATCATTGTGTAGCATAATACTGTAACAATAGTTTCCTCACAACCCAGTTAACAGAAATTGTGTATTCCTGTTCTGACTTCAACAACCAATGCAGTGCCCCTCTTAGAATTGGATGAGGAGATCTCTCCCCTGGTCCCTGTATTTCATTTAGAAGTATCTGTGTATCAGAAATGAAGTAATCAATTTATGTAGGAAAAAAAGACAAACACTTGGGGCCGTACCTTGGGATCGCACCCAGTGCGGGTACAATGTGAACGTGTCCCTCGACATTCATGCTCACAAGCAGCATTTCCAGGCTCCAAAGGAACGCTTCTCGCTGGTGTCCACGCCGGGCCACGCTGTCCTGATGGCAGCAGGGGTGCCATTGTGTCTGAGATGACAATGCTTCTGACCACAGGGAGGAGTTGAGTGGTAGAAGTGCTTTGGGGAAAAAAAAAAAGGCAAATTGAGTTTGCTTTATGTTCTAATTTGTGGACCTAATTTATGTTCAAATTTTAGCTCTTTATTTATGACAGTTGTGTGGGTATTAAGAGGAACATATTTTAGGCTTAAGGAATTTACATCAATTTTAAATTTGTGCATATGCATGTCCAGATATAATATGCATGAAGCCTGATGCCCTTCTTTACATTTTTGTATGGAGCCATATACTGCTTTAAAGATTCTGAAAACTGTAATACAAGTGATAGTTATTAGTGTGATGAAATAAACTAGTTATAATATTTAATGAACCCTTTCCAGTATCTGAAGATATGTAATATACATTTTTATTTTCAAAATTAAATATGGCTTATTTCCTTCAAAGAGCAAAGCTTATGCACAATGATTCAGAAAAGTCATTTTATTTGTTCTTATTTTCAATAAAATGCAAGTTATGTGTAATATTGACTATAAAATAAGATTTGTGATTTTGACATAAATAATTTATGTAGAATAAGCATACAGTAATTTCTGGTAAATTATATATGAATTTACTTGGCTACTCATCAAAACATATAGTATTCAGGAAAAGAGCACACAGATATGCTCAAAAATGATGAAATTTGTTATCTTTGAGATTTTGCTTTAGTCATAAAACTAAAGCTTTATACATATTTTTCAATTATGTTATCGCAAAAATATTTTAAGATAATAAAATAGTATACAGTATACTTAATGGTTTCTCACCTAGACTTACATGTTTAATGTTTAGAAGTATGGTTTTAATATAGATACACATTTTCGCTTGTGCTCCTGCCTGACACTCACAAAAATTAGTAGAAAGCCTAAAGAAAGTATAATATTTTATTTATATCATTTTTGAGAAAAGATAATTCATTGTATATCAAAATTATGACTGTGTAAAAGAAATGTGATATGAATGGCATCTGAAGGAGTTTGCAGAACAAATGAGGAGATGTCAGAAGATGATTCAGGGGAAAGAAATAACAAAAGTGCAAAAGGGAAACAACCAGACATAGGCCACAGGAATTTAAGTAGCCTTTTGGTCCAGGAGATCCTTATGGATGCACAAAGAGACAGGAAGATGAGGGCATTCAAAGGAGACGCTTAAAAGACAGGCAGTGGAGTTTAGGACTGAGGTAGTAGCATCATAATCCAAGAATTACAATCCAAATCATAATTTGGAACACTAAAATTATGCATTTCTACATATAGCCCATTATCAAACAATGACACATCTCTACACTGAAATACTACTCAGCAATAAGAGTAATAAATCATCGGTAGAGTAACAAACATGGATAGACACCAAATACATTAAGGTAAGCAAAATAAGTCAGAATCAAAAGGCTATATACTGTAAAACAGTATAGCAGACTAAAGAATGGTCCCAAACTTTACTACGCATTCATTTAATGCATCAACATATTCAAAATGCACCAGGAAAGATGATGAATATTCTGCTGAAACCCTCCCCTAAGATTCCCACCTGCAGAAAAAGGATAAAAAGTCTTTAGGACAAAAGCTCAGGGTGGGCAGAACCAGTTTGGCTCACTCCTTCCTTTAACTTTTATGGAAGCCAAAGCAGAGCACTGCCTGCCTAGGCTCTTTCCGTTACTTCTTCCACCCTGAGTCCTTCCTTTGGTTCACTGTCCTCGGCCTTAATAAACATACTCTCAAAACCACCTGGATATGAAGTCAAGAACCCGAGCAGGCTGGCCCTTGCCCAGTAACACAACAAATCAGAAAGCCAATTTAAATAGAATTGTTCAATTTTCACTGGTTCTTGAATCCTATTCAAATTGCTCTTTATTTAACTTCCTCAAGGCAATGACATTTTATTAAAGCGCACAAGCAAACGGCTCCCACATACACTCACACACAAACTGTATTCACTTCTGACTAAAAGGGTTGGTCTTAGTGCTAAAAAACTAATTCTAGCTGCAAGAAGGAAGCAGGGACTCTATTATGTTGGATAGCACTTTGTTATATTTCAAAGCACTTTCTGTCTTCTATGTAATTTAATACTTGAACAATTGAATCAAAATTTTAAGAATCTTGACCATCCAAAATGAGTAGAGGAATAAAATACATCAAAGTTAAGGTGAACTGTATGTACTAGTAGACATATAATGAGCATAGAATTTAGCAATTATTATGCCTCCTTCTGCTCTCTTCTGTTAGGTTTACTCTTTTCTGAGATCTACATTTCTTTGAATTTGTCATTCCTTTTAGATTAGGTTTATTATAAAATCCTTTGTTAATACATGATAGATACAGATGCATATCTATACTTTTATTTCATCTAACAGTTATATTTTATGTCTAGATAGTTTTACCAATAACATTTTATGTCAGCAAATAACACCATCACCAGGACTTGAAGGGAAAATTATTTTCCCAGTATGAGTACAGACTGTTATGATGACTGGACTGATGGCTGAGTATATTTCCTACTGGAAAGTAATTTTTAATATGACAATGCAACTCAAAACATATTTATTGTTTGCTGGATAAGTGAGAGGGGGTGTTATCTCAAATTTGGTTCTCTCAATGATCTTCCCTTCATTTGAAGATTCTCAGGTGAAATTTATGGAATGCATATTATTTCCCCCAGACATTAACATAGAACTCAGAGGATTTCAGATGCATTTCAGGGTAACTTTCTTTTGTAGCCTAGGAATTTATAGCTGGCCACTTTCCCTAGAGGACTAAAACCAAATCTCAGATTTTACCAATATCAGTTTTAGGTTTTGCTTAAGCAGAGAACTTCCACAAGTAGTGAAATAAATAATATGCAAGAAAGAGTTTATTTCAAAGCCAGGAAAGGTAATTTTTAAGGCTTCAGTTGTGAGAAGAGTTTGGGTAATGAAACTATGCCTAAATATAATTTGATATATCTAGCACTGAACACTGTATATTATGGCCATTGGCCCTATACAGTGTCCTAGTATTTGACTGGTCTAGATTAATCCTCCACATTGAGTGAGATGGGGTAGGTAGAAGTGGGGTGTGAAGAAAGGGTTTTATCTCTCAAAAAGGAAAACACAGAGACATACAGACACACACACTCACGCCACAGAAGAAACACAGCTGTAACAAGTTTAAGGAAAGAACTATCCTATCATGAAGCAAGTTAACATGTGATAATATTTGAACAATTGATTACATAAATATAGTATATATTTCACCTTGATGTTTTCAAAACTTTCTTTTAGAAGGGACAAGTTTAATAGCTTAGGATCATATATTTTCTATAAAGAACCAGTTGCACCAATTGCCTTAATGGTGACTAAAATTTTTATAAAATATAAAATTATTAGTAATTTATAAATTAAAATATATAAAAAATATAAAATATATTATTATTAGTAATGTTTTTAACAGTACTAGGTCTGTCCAGAAAAAGTCCAGCCACTATTAACATAACAAGAATGTTTTTTTCCATATCGATGTAACCTGGTGGCCACAGAGAGTGGACTAAAATGCACATATGTAAACAATGACTTCTCTGTACTAGTCAGTAGGGACCTTAAATGCTATTGAGTGAGCCTGTGTACTGCATGGTCATCACATTCAAAATGACTGAGCAAGCACAGAAACTAATCCACACTAAACTTTACATTAAGCTTGAACATTCCTCTACAGAAACTATTCGGCTGATTCAGAAGGCCACAGCTATGGGCAACTGGTGATTGGCAGCTTAATCACACATGTCTGCTCATGCATCACATCTTGTGCAGTTTTTTGGCTAAACAGCAAATCACCCAGGTGACTCAACCTCCATAAAGTCTAGATTTGGTGCCCTTCAACCTCTGACTTTTCCCTAAACTAGAGTCACCTTTCAAACAGAAGAGATTTCAGACCATTGATGAGGTTCAGAAAAATACTAGCAGCTGATGGCAACTGGGAGAACTGTGTGAGGTCCCAAGGTGCCTACTTTGAAGGAGACTGAGGCATCATTATCCTGTGCACAATGTTTCATATATCTTGTATCTTCTTCAATAAATGTCTCTATTTTTTATATTATATGACTGGTTACTTTCTGGGCAGACCTCATGTATAAAGCAAAAAATTAAATTGTTTCACTCTTTAAAAACTTATTGTTGTTCAGTTATAGTTGTCCCACCTTTTCCCCCACTACTCACCCCTACACTGTCCCCCTACACCCACAGCCCATCCCCCCATTACCCATACCCATGAGTCCTCTATTCATGTTCCTTTGCTTACCCCTCCTTCTTCTTTCCCCTGTTATCACTTCATCTGCTCCCCTCTGGTCACTGTCAGTGTTTTTTTTCCTCCCAAGTCTCTGGTTCTACTTCACTCATTGGTTTGTTTCGTTGATAAAACCGGTGGTACATTTATACAATGGAACACAACACAGCAGAAAGAAAGAAGGAGCTCCTACCCTTCACAACACCATGGATGGAACTGGAGAGCATTATGCTAAGTGAAATAAGCCAGACAGTGAAAGACAAATACCATATGATCTCACCTTTAACAGGAACCTAATCCACATGTTAAGTTTCTTAATTTACATTTTATAAATAATGTATATCAGTTTTAATACAGAAATGTGCATATTCTTTATCTATGGTATTATATGCATAACAGCAAGTAAAAGTAAAAATGATAGCATGTATTTCCTCGACTTGTCACTCTCAGTATTCTGACTAAATTTGAAGAAAGTAAAAAATACCATATCATTTCACATTGTTTTTGTACTTATTTAAATTATCTTGCCATGTTCTTGTATTTCCTTTTTTAAAATGAACAAAGTTATATATCTATACATATATATATATTATATGTGTGTTTCCAACTAGAAAATAGTAATAGTGATAAAAAAACATCTGTAACATTATTAAGAGCCTCAAATTTGTCATTTAGTGGGGAGATGAAAAACAAGTGTGTATGTGGAATCTTGAAAAACAAAGTTAAAGTCAGCAACTTTGTGTTTCTAGTAGTTTTTGCTTTTTGTTTTTATCTTCGCCACCTTTTATAGGGAGCAAAGTGACCTTGTCCAATAAAGAATAATGGTATATAATTTCAGAAGTAAAAGCTAATAAGTAGCTATACCACTGTGTCCATTGCTTATTCCAATTAAATTAATTTATATTTTAATGCCCACCAATATATCTAAATTTATTATTTTAACAAGAATTTAACTTCAAATCTCAGATTTAGGATTCCAAATTTTTTTCAAAAACAATATCCAAACATTGAAAAAAGTGCCTCTACACACTTTTCTAAATCTCATGTTAATGAAAAGTGTTTTTATATGAACTCTAACATCAAAATATCTAAAGGTCTTAGAGCTGTCAATGACACACAAACTGGGGATATAATAACAATAGTACATGTGTTCGTTCATCGTACATGTTTTTAAATAACACAATGTTATCTTTAACACAGAGTGTGTGTAATAGAACACTGGGTTCTTTACGGCAAGCTATATGCCAACTTCTGCTTTTCTTTCATCCACCAGTTGATGCTCCCATCCTTCAAATTCAGGCACAAAAGACAGAAAATTCCCATGCAAGAGATCATTTGACCCATACCTAATCTTACCTGAAATCATCATTATCTTATTTTTGACATAAATCCAAAAGATTTCAATTTCAAACATTTGCTACTCGAAAATTAAACATACTGAGAATGAAATGCAAAATAAGCCTCATGTAAGAGACTTTGATTTTTATTTATTATTTTAAGTTTTTACTTCAACTGTCTCTCAAATTAGAAAAAAAAACCCACTGAATTCCAAACCCAAAATATTTCATTTAAAAGCAATTTGAATTTCTGTAATTATCATAAATCATTCTAACAAGGTAATTTTCTATCAGTTATGACACAGTCACATTTGAATTAATTGGGTCTTTTCTAAAGAAAACGTAACCTTTTATTGCAAGATAATGCCAGGTGCCTCTTCAGCATTTTGACACAACAGAGTGTCAACTTATAGTTTCAAAGTGAATGAATAAAACACTTAGCAAATTTTTCCTATTGATAGTTAGCTATCAAAATAGTCTTCAGCATTTTATTACTTCTTTTCTATACTCACCTGAGGATATGCTTATTAATTTCAGAGAAAGGGGAAGGGAAGGAGAGAGAGGGGGAGAGAGCCATGGATGTGAGAGAGAATCATAGATGGGTTACCCTCCTGCGCAATCCCCAACTGAGGATGAACCCACAATCTAGGCATGTGCCATGACCAGAAAGTGAACCCATGACCCTTTGGTCCAGGGCATGATGCTCCAACCAAGTGAGCCATGCTGGCCAGGGCAATTTTCAAAATATTATTTAAAACTTCGATCACTACATCCTAAATATTCAGATGTGGTAGTCATGTTATGGTGAGAACTCATGGTGAGACTCTGAGCTAGACTTTTTTGCAAGCTGGGTTAGTTACTTCAAATGGTTACTGAAGCAAATGTAAGTTCAAGTTTCTGGATATCAGATAAACTTTGCTTCATTTTGCAAGTACAAGTGCATCATCAAAACCATCATTAAAAGTACCTGCCATTGTTTTAAGCCCTACCGTTAGAGGCTTTGTAGATTTATTTCATCTTTTTTGAATTGAAACTCTTAAACTCAAACAGGAGGACCCCTTAACTGGAATTCTATAATCTAATAAAAATGATATCAGGTAGAACAAAATGCACTTTGAACATAAAACCATTTCCCCATGCTATACTTTCAATGGGAAACTGATTCCTTTCAATTGTTAGTAGAGAGCCTGGTATCTACTAGATTCAGAGATCTAGTAACTTAACTAGATTCACACACCTCAGTCACCATGTGCATATCTTCCTCACGTGGTAAACTTTCATATATAAAAGACACCTGGAAATTTCATGTTTACCTTATTCTAACACACAGATTACTTATTATCAGTAAATATGAATTGAAGGCCGTCCTAGGCAAATGAAAATGAAGCTAAGCTAAATGAAGCCATAAGTGCCAGTAGAAAATGCGAACCCACATTGGAAAATGAGATCAAAGCAAAGGAAAAAAATGTGATTAGCTCAGAAACAGGTACGTTGGCAAAGTGCATAAAGTGGTCCCCTATTTCTCTCATTAGGAAGAACAACCTAGAGGAGATCCTGATCATGATAAATTGCATGTTTCAAATAAATACTGTCAGTGTCATCTCCTATTTTACCTCTGTGATATTGTGATTTACAAGAAATATATTTTGGTCATCTTAGTCGTAACCAAATTCAGATGACCAGAATATATTGCTCAAATATATTTGGTCTTCTTCCACAGTTCCTGGTTCACAGCCTCCAAACCCTTTGGGATTTTTAAGTGATAAAAGCAACAATGGTTTCTCATTATGTTAAAGAGGTGACTTTTGGACCCCCCCCCAAAGGTGGTGGCTGGTTGTCAGTAGAAGCCAACCATGTGGTTAGAGGGCTGGAATGTTAAGGTTCACCCCCTAATTTCCATGAAGGGGAGAGTCAGTCACAAATGACCAGTGATTTTCCAATCATGACTATATAATAAAGTCTTCACAAAAGACCAAGAGTACAGCTCTGCTAGACCTTTTTCAAAGAGCTTCTATGTTGAGGATCCCGAATGCTCCCACCTGCCGCTCTGTCATCTCAGGATCCAAGAGGACAGAAGCTCCCGTTTGGATCCTTGCCCTAACCCTCCCTCACTGTTTCTCTTCATCCGGCCATTGATTTATGCCCTTTAATATCTTTTGCATTATAATAAACAAGTTATCTAGTAGGTAAATGGATTTTTTGAGCTCTGGGAGCTATTCTAGCAGATTAATCAAACATGTAGAAGGGGGCATGGGTTTGATTAACTTATAGGCAGGCACGTATAGGTAACAACTTAGTTGAAACTGGAATCCTGAAGTAGAGTTTGTTGTTGGAACCCCCAATTTGTAGACAGCTGATCAGAAGCACAGACACCAGGGTTTGCTATTGGAGTCCGAAGTGGAGGGCTGTCTTGTGGCACTGAGTCCTTTACCTGTGGAACCTTATTCTATCTCTGGGTAGATAGTGTCAGAACTGTGTCGAATTCTTGGACACCTACCGGTGTTCTGAGAGTGTCTCGTTGGAGCTGGAGAGAACCTCCTCCCCCACATTGGAAACTGGGTCTCAGAATACCCCAAACAACCTCGATGGTAAATGATTTTTTAATTGTCACATTGTCATTCAAGGCATCTAAACTTTGAAATGAAAGGAATTGAGAATGACATTTGGAGGCAACAAAACACAATGCTCTTCATACTCCAGTATTGTGAGTTTCGATCTGAATGAGATCCCCCAAAAGCCCTTATTCTCAACCCAGTGCCTGAATACTCATAAATGGCTTATCCTTACATGAAAATGATAGTAATATTCCAATATCATGAGCATAATTGAGAATGTAGGATGATGATCTTAATTAAATAAATCCAAATTTCAGCTCAACCGCTCATTAACTTAGTTACATAGGCTACATAGCATTATCTTGGAACCTCAAGTTTCCATCTACATGATGACCATGTTAATAATAATGATATAATTATGTATATAACCAATGATGAAAAGTATGAAATTGCTGATTATAATTGTTATTAACAGTAGTAGCACAATTAGTAATAAAAAATCAAAATTTTTGCTCTGAAAGGAGTCTATTTAAGGATGAGCTTTACTTAACCTAGTATTATCACTTCAATTCCTCTTGCTCTAATTTAACCTAGAATTTACATAATTACTTCTGTTCTTCCCACCTCTGATCACAATCAGTTTATTTAACCGTGTCTTTTTTGCCCAGTAGCTCTATCTCGGCACTGATGCTTGCCTGTTCTCATTTTACTTCTGGGAAGATTGTCTCTTCTTCAGATAACTAATTAGACTGCCCTAAAACCTTCATTTTGCTGAATTAATAAATAAGTCTCCTTGTCTCTCAATCTAAAGACTTAAAATTTGTTTTCAGCATTTTCATTTTCATTCTCTGTCTCCAGTCAGTTAACACCTTTCATTTCTAACTCAATGGGCCATTTCCTCTATCTCTCACCAGTGCTGATTTCCATCTCATATCACCCCTGGATTATGAACCAACTTAGAAATGTGCCCTGACTGACACCCTCTTACCACTCTACTTCACACATATTAATTTGAAAATGCAACAAACTGACAGTAACCAGAGGGGAAGGGAGAGGCGGGGTAACAGGGGAAAGAAGGGGGAGAGTCATCAAGGAACATGTACAAAGGACCTATACACAAAGACAACAGAGGGGTAGGATTGAGTGTGGGAGGTGGGGCTGGATGGGTTGGGGAAGAGTGGTAGGGAGAAAATGGGGACAACTATAGTTGAACAACAATAAAAAATAAAATAAAATGCAAATTTAATTATGCCCTCTAAATATTTTCTTTGCTGCATATACACTTACTTCAGACTATAGTTTAATTGATGTTAATGTTAGTACTGCCACATGTTCAATTATAGCTAATTTAAACACATAAAACACAAAAGAAAAAGAAAAAGTACTCATAGTTTGCATTTCTGGTCAAACTCCCTAGAGACAATCACTTCTTAAAGTTTTCTATAAATCTCTCTAAAGATATTCTAAACACACACACCACAAACACGCAAAAGCACACTCTCACACATGCATACACAATATATACTTGCATAAACGACTGTAGATGAATATACATATGAGATTACAAAAAAGGATTAGATTGTGAAATCAAACTGACTAGAATCTGAGATCACATCCAGTGTAAAGCTTTTAAATAATTTCAAGAATAGTGATCCCGAGGAGTGAGTGAAACATGGAGAATTTGGGACTGCTAAAACCCCAAGTTGGGTTTTATATCATATTTTTGTTGTCTAACCCAGATATAATATATGAAGACACATTATTTATCAAAAAGGAAGCTGTTTGAGTTATATTTTATGCTCTGATAGTTACATAATTCAATTACACTTTTTAATGTTAATACATAATGCAAGTTATTTTCCAATTTGCATTTTTATTAAAATTACTCTCTGTAAGTTTTATTTATTCCTCTTATTATTTTTAATGACTTCCCAATATGTTTAAATATATACTCTGTTTAGTTGAAATTTTATGCTATGACAATACTATACTTGTAGAATTTTGATATATTTTTCTCATTCATGAAAATGTTTGAAAAAATATACTTAAGAGACTTTAAAGTTGTAATTTTGACAGATACAGTAAAATTCAATCCTGAAGCAGATATTTCAGGTTAAACTCTCATTAATTATGTG
The DNA here is from genome assembly GCA_004027475.1 of Anoura caudifer. Classification (NCBI taxonomy): domain Eukaryota; kingdom Metazoa; phylum Chordata; class Mammalia; order Chiroptera; family Phyllostomidae; genus Anoura; species Anoura caudifer. Next base: position 11,876 of record PVKU01013092.1, on the reverse strand, counting down.
GGTACATAAATCACTTTAACAGTTGGTATTACTATTATTTTTAATCCTTATCAATTATATGCATAAAAAGTGTTACATCATAATTTCTGTATGTTTTTATTCATCCAACAAACATTTTTGGACTGCTAATACATTGCTAGGCACCATTTTTTAGGTTATGGTGCAGTAGTAATCAAAATATTAATGTTGTTATAAAACTTCAAGGAAGAAAAAAGACCATAAACAAATACAATAGGATGGGAACTAGTGGTAAGTCCTGTACAAATGCTCTAAAGAAAAACATAAATAGATAGGAGGGTGAGATATGTTACTTTCAAATGATTGAAAAGGACCTATCTGGGCAGATAATACTTAAGCAAAAATCCTAAAGAGTTAGATTTTTATATATATTTGAATGATCACACAGAAATTTTATTATTTAATAAAAGTTTAAGATTTATTAATTTTCAACGTATTTATTTATGTTTGGCTTTCTGTGAAGTGCTTGTTTATAGCATTGATTATTCTTGAGTTGTATTTTTTCATTATAAAATGTAATAATTTCTTTTTTATCAGAAGTCAGGATGTCATTTTAAATAATAAAAAAATGTTCTAAGGGTCTCTTAATCCCGGACATTGTTTCATTCCTGCCAAATTCTATGTATGGCATGTACCACAGAAAAATTACATGGAACTTCTAACTCTGTATGTTTTTCATTTTTTTCTCCATATAGGACTCAAACACAAATCCCTTAAGACACAGTCTGCTTATCTCCTCAGCTGCGAAATCATCCTTGACTTGCCAAGGAAGAGAGGGCTCTATTCCACTCTGATCTCCCAGTATCTTATCCTTATCTCACTTGTACTTATCACACTGTGTTGTAATCCAGTGCTCATTTCTTACAGAAACACTCAACTGTGACCTCTTACTCATTTGCTTCCCAAGATTTATCACGGTGTTGGATGCTTACAAATAGGTAACATTCACTTATTTCAAATCTCCTCCAACTTTTCCTCTGCTATAGCATGAATAATAGATACAGGAGAATTTATTGAAAGGAGAATTGCCAATTTATTGAAATCCTCAGTAAATGTGGAGAGAAAAATTACTAAGATAATGTTAAGTAAGATGCAGATGGTGGCTATAGATGTAAGTCAGTTGTATATAGAAAGTTATTACTAATAAAGTTAATGGTAATTGCCATGTAATGTATTATTTAACAATGGTTTACATGGTACTTAAGGCCACAAATAAATAAAATATCATATAAATCTTTAAAATGAAGGTTTTTATGTTTCTGCCTTAAGTGTTAGGTCAATTTTTAAATATATCAAATGCTATATCATTAATATATATACCTTCTGCTTTAAACAATCTTGTTTTCTGAAAGCCCATATTAATAAAATAAAAAATCAGTCTGTGGATAAAAAGTCATTTCAAAGTGATTTATTTATTTTAAAGAAGATTCTCCTTTGTGTTACTGCAGTTACAAATTTTGGGGAATGGGAGAGTCCGATCATTTCCAAGGTTCCCCAGTGGAAGCAGATATGGAGGGAGGTGACAGGCTGTGCACTAGGAAAGGACCTGAGCCAGGACATGAAGGGGGATTTAACAAGGTGGAAAGTTAACAGTGTTGACTGTAAGGTGAGACATTTTGGATACCACTAGGGTGGCACATGAAAAATTAGTACAACTTTTAGACTGTGTATACCGAGTTGTAAAGTATTCTTTTTCAATCTAAGTTTTGTCTAAGTATTGAGATTTTTAGGGGCTTTTAAGAGTTGAAGAAATCTGGGTTGCTCATTTCTCTCTTTCCCTTTCTCTCTATTTGACCTAGGTTATGGCTTTTACAGTTACAAATAATAAATCATTGAAGTCTTTCTGGGATCAGAAGGAGGCCCAAAATTGAGGCTACAGAAAATACGTTCACTATGGTTGGCTCCAAGATCAGGCTTTAGGAGAGAGGTAGATAAGTTCTTTTTTATTTCCTTAGGTTTCCTCCTCAAGTCTAGCAATAGAGTAAAAAGGAGATTCATGGCAAATTCTCCAAAGAATGATCTTACATTTGGCTACAACTTCTTTTATATTCAGAGCTTCACAGGAACCTGAATGTCATGAGTAAAGAAGTGGATAGAATTGGGTAGCTGAGGACTCCAAAATTTAAAATATTTATTTTAAAATGTTAACTCCCAAATTACTTTTAAATTTGATTCATAGTTTTAAACTGTATTTTATTTTTTTTGTTGTTGCTGTGACCTTTAATTAGGCAATGATTTTTATTTTTTTTATTTTTCTATTTTAATTGTTGTTCTTATACAGTTTTCTGTCTTCTACTCCCATCCCAGCCCACCGCCCCAGCCCTCCCCAGCTCCTTCCCATTTCCAGCCCCCAGTTCTTGTCCATGTTTCTTTCATACTTGTTGCTCTAAACCCTTCCCCTTTTCCCTGGATATTGCTATCCCTCTCCTCTCTTGTTCTCAATTTCAGTGTCTTTGGTTATATTTGCTTGTTTGTTTATTCTGTTGATTAGGTTCCTGCTAAAGGTGAGATCATATGGTATTTAAACCATATTTTAAATACAACCTTTCAGTATATTAGAGGTTGTTTACAGTGGGTGTCATTGGCATATCATTTCTCCTTAACATCAAGGGACTCACAAGTTCATGCCACCAATTTGCACTCATTTTTGTCATTATAAGATAAAATATTTGAATAAGGGAGTAGGCATGAAGTGAAAACATATATACAGATATGAAATCATATTTGCTCCTGCGTAATTCTAAATGTCCATGTTTATGCTCTTTACATATGGGAGAAACATAGCTTTTGTGAAATTTTGAAAATGTTAGAAAATGTTTGTATAGGTGTTTATGTACATTTTAATGGCTTTCCTCACATACAATCAAAAGAATACATTTTTCTTGGCCTTAAAATCAAGAATACAATTTTGAAAATATCCTAAACTTGTAGCTTCAAATCCTCTCTGACACTTTTCCTGCGATAAAACATATAACATTTGTGGAAAATGATGTTTCACCAAGCACATTTTCACTAGGACTTTAAGACACAAAATCTAAGTAAAGCTATAAAAAATATGTAGATTTAACAACAACAGTTGCTACATACCACAGACATTTTAAACAGTAGTGCATAGAAAATGAGTCAGACAAGGCTTGACCACTGAAGTCAAAATAAAAATAGCTTTAGAGGCTACCAGTTTTGGTTTTCTCCTAATTGCCAAAGGTAGAGTATCTGAGACACTGCAACAGAGAGATCAATCATGTTTACTTTACTATTTTGTTTGAAATTTCTATAGTTATATTTTAAAAATAACTTAGAAAGCACTGAGCAAGTAAGTTCCTTAAAATATTTGTTAATTTATCCTAATTTTGTCTCTCACTTTCTTTTTGCTGTAATATTCACTATGATATAAATTAAAGGACCTAGATTGTAGTTAAATAAAAATTAGTGACATTGAAATTATCAAGAAAACATAAAAAGTCATATTATAAAATAGATTTTCAATTCATTAAAAAATTGTATTCATCATGCAAAGACTAAATTTTTCCATGTCAAAACTTAAGATAATTACGAATAGTGTTCTGTTGATAGATTAATAAATATGCATCTATTTTTGGATTGAGAATGAACATTTAATAATTTAATATAGATTAAATAATTGGATATTGGGATGAGGGAGACTTTTATTATGTCCAGATAAAGAGGTTTTTAAGATCAATATTAAATTTATGTTCTTTCAAGAGTATTTTCTCATACAGATAAGCCCAGAGTTACTATTTACTTCTGGCACGTTCTCTAAGTAGGTGTTATTATTGATGCTTTTGCAGTACAAAACTTTTATTCTATTGAAATAAATTTTGAAGCGTTAAAACATGGCTTTCATCAAATATAGAATAAGCATGTGTTGATTATGTTATTTAGCACATGAATTAATAAGGGAATCAGTAAGAAAGTAAAGCCCACATAAAAACTTGGGTAATAGATATTTATAGTCAGTCAATAAAAACTAATGCTGAAATGATTTTGTTAATAGATACAAAACTTTTTATTGTTATATAGAACCAAAAATCTGGAAGATTTTAGTGGTTATCTTTACTATCAGGGTGAAATATATTGATTAATATGTGACTTTTTATTTTAGGGTTCCAGAGAAATACCAAACATCAATACCACATTCATATGTGTTATACTGAATAATTAAGTAATTCTGAGTTATAACATTTAAAAATAATATTAACAAAACAAGGAGATATCCCCCCTTTGCCCTCTTTTACCCCCCTACACCCCTTTCTGTCTTGATTTAGGGTGGTAAACACACAATACAATATACAGATGATGTGTTACAGAATTGTACACCTGAAATCTATATAATTTTATTAACCAATGTCACCTCAATAAATTCAATAAAAATAGAATTACAGAGAATATGCAGCTATCTTTATGTTTTTTCTAAGTTTTGTATTACATAAATAACTAATGTAATCAAGTGGTGTTATAGGGAAATTGATACACTTCTGTCTACTTTTTTTTAAATGGCATTTTATTTTTTTAACTTGATTTATTGTTTTTACAGAGACAGAAGAAGAGAGAAGAGAGAGAGAGAATGAGAGAGAGAGAGAGAGACATCAGTTTGTTGTTCCAATTTTGTATGCATCATTGGTTGCTTTTTGTGTGTGCCCTGACCAGGGTTCAAACCCATAAACTTGGTGTACCCAGACAAAGCTATAACCAACTGAGCTACCTTACCAGTGACTTAAAATAATTACTTCTTGACATCCTGACATCAGTAGACTACCCAGTTTTGATATTATTATTTGGACCAGTATAAGGTGACTATAGACTCTAGAGTGCAATGGTATTTTTGAGATGGGCACAAGCTTCTGTAGGCAACTGAATGTCATCAGATGCTAGCAAGCTGGGGAAGGAAAGTGGGATTTCTCTGGGCTGTAAAGATTTTTGATAGAAGCACTGGCCAGGTGGCTCAGTTGGTTGGAACATCATACACCAAATGGTTGGGGGTTTGACTCCAAGTTAAGGAGCCTCCCATTCCCTAGGTTGTGGTTTTGATCCCAGATAGAGGTGCATATGGTGGTGACCAACTGGTGTTTCTCTCTCACATGATGTTTCTCTCTCTCCCCCCTTCCTCTCTCTCTAAAATCAATAAGCATATTAATAAAATTTAAAGGGCTTGGCAGAAAATTTAGTACATATTTCCCCAATAGGTCAGAAAATTAATGATTGAAAAAGAAGTCAAAGACAGTGGCTCTCAAAATTTTTTGTGGTTGTAACACACTTTAAACCTTCACATGAAAACTGCATGCTTAAACATTTTTCTAATGTACACATGAGTGTTCAAAAGAAAAAACTATAACTAAAATGTAAGTGATAAAACTGGAAAGTTTCACTAAGATGTATCTTTTTAGAATTTGTTTAAATGTCAAGTCAGAAGAATTAGTGACTAATGATATAGAGAGGAAAAGGAAAAATTTGGGCTGGCTAGCTGAGCTAGCATTGACTTAAAAAGTTTTTGTATATATTTTACTAATGATATATTTTGATTTATAAAGCATATTTGATATGAGTTCTTTATCAAAATTCTTCACTTATTATTAACCAAAGTAAAACAGTCTTTTAAAATAAATCACATGCAATTTTTCCAAAACAAATTTTACAAGTATCAGTTTAAATAAAATATGGTGAACTCAACTAAATAACACATAGCTTTATAAGTTAATCATTCCATCAAACAAACTGAAGTAGTAATGACATTTAAAATAACTATACATTTTGAAAGATGTTACAGAGTAAAATGAATGATAGTATATTATCAGAAATGGTTGGTGAAAATTGGTAAAAATTGGAGATTACAGAACATTACCAAATGTACAAAATTTCATTTGTGAAGTAATTCATACATTACTACAAAAAAAGGCTTTCAGAAAAAAGGCCCGCATTTGATACCACACTTAATCTTGGTCTGAAATAATAATTTAATACACAACAGACACTGATATCTTTACCCCTAGGTAACTGGAGGGTAAATAACTTTCTTATAGTGTTTATTCTACCAGCCAAGGAAAGGACGATAATACATGTAAAAAGGCCTTTTACAGATTCTAATCACAGGTGCTCCTTACTTCCTCACTAAAGTCATCCTGAATAACTTTCAGAAAAACAAAATGATTCAGGTATTTTCTTTTAGAAAACTATTTTCATGTTAAGTACAGCGCTGAGAAATTTGAAGAAAGCTAGTAATCATACACAATTCAGTTCAAGTGCCTGGATTGTTCATGGTCTACTTAAATAGCAGGAGTATTTTTGTATTCATGGCATGGAAACAGAGAACATCATGCTATTAGGAACCCTGCTGCATAATGCCTGTTCAAAAGTACAGTTTTATCTGAATGTTTAGATTGATTTCTACACATTGCCTGCTTGCCTGTAGACAATCATCTGTTGTTTAAATTTGTTCTAATGGTAAAAAAAAAAAAAAAAAAATGCAACCACTCTTGGTAGTTTGCTGCAAATCAGCTTCACAGTACAAAACAGCTTTAAAAGCTTTTCTGACATAAGAGAAAAAAAAACTGTATGTAGTTTCTATTTCATTAGATTTTTCCCTAAATATGAAATGCTTGCAATTGTTTATTTAACACATGCCAAAAGATAACAGTAGGAAAAAACACAGATAACTGGAACTTGTGAGGAATAGAAATTAGAATCAGAGTCATTTGTAAGTTAGTTTAGTAATTCCTGAATGGAAGTCAAATTCCTTTTGGAGACACATTTTCTAATTCAAAATAATAATTATAAAAGTTTCAAAGATTAAACTTTATGACAAAATAATGAAAGTTTTAATGTATAGAGAGAAACAGACAAAGATTTTCATATCTGTGCAATTGTATGACGGGTACCAATAAAATTTGCTGTATTTTTTTTCTATTTGGTTGAATAGCATTTAACAAACTATGTTGGTTAACAAGTGTATAAAATAAATAGTTCTTATCTTTATAAATTGATATGGCATGTCAAGACTTTTGTGTTAAAAACTAAATTTTAATGTATTGCTTTCAAACTATTTAAAAGGATGAGGGAGTAGGGGAGAAATGGAGAAAACTGTACTTAAAAAGCAATTAAAATAAATTTTTAAAAAATTGTTTAAAAGGAAACAAGCACATTTAAAATACCTAACTGTATTTTTGAGAAGTAGCATAACACCCTTATTTCTGGTGATACAGAATAATGGCCGAAGGGATTATCTTCTGGCTTTCATTAATGTTTGGGTCCAGCTTGGCCCAAACTCATGTTCATTTTTGCATTTCTTGTGTGAATCATATGATGATAAACTCTTTTCTTCCATATTTTCTCCTTGAACAATTGGACATTATTTTATTGTTCTTATTTTAAATCCATTGAGGTATACCTGATAAATAAAAATTGTATATTGTGTACAATGGATGTTTTATTATACCTGTATACAGTGAAATAATCACTGCCATAAACTAATTAACGTATCTATCACTTCAATCACTTCACATGGCTACTTTCTGTGTGTGTGAGAGAACTCATAAAATCTACCCCCTTAGCCAATGCCAAGCATGCAATACAGTATTGTTAACTATGATCACATTGCTTTAAATAAAACTTCATACCCTTTTACCAACATAGCACATCTCCCTCACTTCCATTCCCTGGCAAACTCCACTCTACTCTCTGCTGCTATGAGTCTGACTGTTTTAGAGTTCACATGTAAGTGAGATCATGCAGTGTTTCTTTGTTCTTTGTTCTTTGTTCTTTCACTTACCATAATGACCTCTTGGTACACTCACATTATCACAAATGCCAGCATTTTCCTTTTCTAAGGCTGAGTAATATTCCACTGTGTGTCCATTTTTCTCATATATAAATATGAGAAAATGTTGTGTGTGCATACATGTATATATTAAAATGTTATGTATGTATGTATATATAACATTTTAATCCATTCATTCATCAGTGGTTATATAGTTGTTTCCATATCTTTGCCATTATAAACAATGCCACAATGAACATGAGAAAATAGATATCTAATTGAGATCCTGATTTTATCTACTTTGATCTTATACCCATAATGGGATTGCTGAATCATATGGTAGTTTCACTTTTAATTTTTTTCAGGAACCTCCATATTTTCTCATAGTGGCTGTACCAAATTATATTCTCACCAACAGTCTACAGGAGCTCTATTTTCTCCACATCCTCACCAATGACACGATAACTCATTGTGGTTTTACTTCACATTTTCCTAAGGATGAGTGACAATGAGTACTTTTTGATATACCTGTTGCATTTTAGTGATAAATCTCACATGGTCATGATGTATGATCCTCTGAATGTGAAATGCACTGTTTAAATAATCAGTGACTTAACTTTTGCTTTTTCTCTCCTCAGCTCTTCTGAATCTTTGGTAATAGAGTTTGATCAATGTGAGCTTGAGTGAGAAAGAAAATTTTAAAAAAGATAGATCATTGAATGACACCTTGGAAGATCTTAACCCAAATTCCTAACCCAATTTTTCCATATGGAAAATACCATCTGGTGCCTGTCTTTTGGAAGGAAGTAGAGTCCCTATGAATAATGGTACATGAGGGGAGTTCTTTGAAAACCCAGATGCAAAATATGGCAGATAAAAATATATTCAGTGTTTCTGAGTCTCTTGTCTTTGGAATATTTCTATGTGTTGGAATCAGTCGATGGGAGCATGTAGAAGTTGGTGACATTTTAAAATCAATTTCTTAAAAAAAATCTCAGTACTTTAATTTTTTTATAAAAATTGAGACTGGAAAAATACATTATATTACATAATGTTGTACTCTGTGTACTCCGATTTCTACATATCAAGCTTACAACTGTAGAAAGGAAAAATCTATTGAGTATAGACCAAAATTCTATAGGTTGATGTTCCCACCTTTAAAAAAAAAAAGACACACTGAAGATTGAAAAATGGAGATGGGGAAAAATGCTAAGAGCAACTGATCAGAGGAATCCTCATCTCAATATCTAACAAGTCTATACCAATTGTATCCTTTTTTATCAATATTAATGATAGTAAACTAATATTTAAATAGAGCTTATCATATGTAAAATAAGCTTTTAAGTGTCATATATATGTGTGCGTGTATATATATATATATATATATATATACACGCACACATATAAACTCTGTAAATCATCCTTATGTACCTTATATGGAATGTTTATTATTATTACTGTTTTAAGATGTACACTTGATGTTCAGTAACAGTTGTCCCCATTTTCCCTCCATTACTCTCCCGTGTCCCTACCCACATCCACCTCCCACATTCAATCCTCCCCTCCATTGTCTCTGTCCATGGGTCCTTTATAAATATTCCTTGATGGCCCTCCCCCTTCTTTCCCCCATTTTCCCCCCTCCCCCAACCCCTCTGGTTACTGTTAGTTTGTTTTTTATTTCCATGTCTCTGGTTCTATTTTGCTCACTTGTTTGTTTTGATTATGTTGAAATAAATAAATAAATAAATAAAATGTAAATTTGAGACACAGAATACTTAACTAACCTGCCCAAGATTACATAACTAGTAACTGATAGAGCAAAGATTTGTGTAGATGTGTAGTGGCTCCAGCGAACTTGAGCTCTTAATCTGCACACGATACCATCTCTATGTTATAATGCCTTGTAAAACTTTAGTCCTTAAACATATTAAATAAAAGCAAGTAGGTGCTGCATGCCACGTACAACTTCACTTTTAAAATTTTTCATTATTGCTTATGTTGTTACAGTTGTCCCAATTTTCCCCTTGTGTTCCCTTCCTCCCAGCCCTCCCCCACTTCCATAGTCAATCCTCACATTGTTGCCCATGTCCATAGATCCTTCATATATGTTCGCTGACTAATCCTTTCACCCTCTTTCAAACACTCTCCATCTCCCTCCTCCCCCTTAATCACTGTCAGTCTATTCCATGATTCTATGCCTCTGGTTCTATTTGGCTTATGTTTATTTCGTTTATTAGATACCTCTTATAAATAAGTGAGATCATATGGTATTTGTCTTTCACCAAGTGGCTTATTTCACTTAGCGTAATAGTCTCTAGTTCCATCCCTGGTGTCTCAAAAGGTAGGAATTTCCTCTGTTTCCTGCTGCATAGTATTCCATTATGTAAATGTACCACCAATTTTTTAATCCACTCATCTACTGATGGGCACTTAGGCTGTTTCCAACTATTGTAAATAGTGCTGCTATGAACATAGGAGTGCATACATTCTTTAAAATTGGTGTTTCAGGATTCTTAGGGTGTATCCCAACAGTGGAATCACTGAGTCAAAAGGTAGTTCTATTTAAAGTTTTGAGGAAATTCCATACTGTTCTCCACAGTGGCTGCACCTGTCTCTATTCCCACCAACAGTGCACTAGGGTTCCCTTTCTCCACATCAAATGTCCATACTTCCCAAAGCAATTTATAGATTTAATGCAATTCTTATTAAAACACCAATGGTATATTTCATAGATCTAGAACAAATACTCCAAAAATGTATATGGAAACAAAAAAAGACCCAGAATGTTCAGCAATCTTGAGAAAGAAGAAGAAAGTTGGATGGATCGCAATACCTAATATCAAACTACAATACAAGGCCACTGTCCTCAAAACACTCTGATACCGGCATAAAAGCAGACACATAGATCAATGAAACAGAATAGGGAGCCAAGAAATAAACAGTTTCTTCATTTATCATCTCCTTAAAAACATCCTAACCTGATAGGATTCAAGGATAAATTTAGAGATAAATTAAACTTTATACATTTTATAGATTGGAAATTCAAGGAGCACAGTGATCAAGCGACTTTCAAAGGAATGCTGTGTACTAAATATTTCAGTCTGTCATTAGCTTTGAAACCCATTCCACTCATAAAACATCATATGTACAAATCACAAGAACTGTTGAAGGCTGTCTATAGACATTGAGAATTTCAGTCAACAAATGTTCTTTTAATTTTAACTTTACATAAAAATTGAAAAGACAGTAGATAAAGAAATAAAGAGTTCCTACATGCCTGACACCTACATTCCTTTATTACAACATCTCACATTATCATGGCATACTTTTATAATTATTTAATCATTATTTTTTTACAGATTTTATTTATTTTATCTTTAGAGGGGAAGGGAAGGAGATAGGGAGAGAAATATCAATGTGTGGTTGCCTCTTGTACACCCCCTGCTGAGAACTGGCCTGCAACCCAGGCATGTGCCCTGACTGGGAATGGAACCGGGATCCTTTGGTTTGCAGGCCCATGCTCAATCCACTGAGCTACACCAGCCAGGGTAGAATTAATCATTATTAATACATTATTAATGAAAGTTCTTAAATTGTTCATATTTCCTTTAGAAACCAAAAAGATTACCTAATGTCTTAATTCTATTTCAGAATCCCACATAAGATAGCACATTACATTTTGTTGTCCTGTCTTCAGAGGATCCTCTCCGCTGTGATAGTTTTTAAGACTTTGTCATTTGATCATCTTGATAGTTTTAAACAATATTGGCAGTTATTTTGTGGAGTGTTTTCACATTAGAATTTTCCTGGTGTTTAAACATGATTGGACAAGTTTTAAGGCTATAAGAAGACCACACAGTTAAAGTGTCATTTCAATTACAATATGTATCAAGGGTACATACTATCAAAATGATTTATCGTTATGGATGTGGACCTTTATCACCTGTCCAGAGTAGTGTTTGTCAGTTTTTTTCACCATAAAAGCACCATATTGTACTCTGCTGGGGCAAAGTCACTAATGTCGTACTGCGCACACTTAAGCAGCGTGGGCTTGAGGACAGAGTAGTTACATAACTGATGTACTTAT
>PVKU01013091.1:9675-31254 GCA_004027475.1 Anoura caudifer | reverse complement strand
AGTTTCCCAGTTTCACCATACCTTTTTGTTATTCTATTTACTTGAATTGTATCCCTTCTTGTCTTATCTCAAATATGACCTCCTTCTCTGCCTACCTCAGGCTTCTGACCACACTATTCATTTGATAATTAACATACAGTAGTTCCCCCCATCCACAGGGATAAGGTCCAAGACCTCCAGTTGATGCCTGAAATGACAGATAGTACTGAAGCCTATATGTTTTTCCCTACACATACATACCAGTGATAAAGTTTAATTTATAAGTTAGGTATAATAAGAGATTAACAACAGCAATAATAAAATTGAACAATTATAACAATATACTGTAATAAAAGGGATGTGAAGCTACTCTCTCTCAAAATGTCTTATTGTACTATACGCACAGCATGGATAGACAAGATAAAGGAATGATTAACATCCTGCAGGTTGGAGGGTAGCCGCGCAGCTGAGATTTTACCACACTACTCAGAACAGCACAAAATTTAAAACTTATGAACCATTTGTTTCTAGAATTTTCCATTTCGTATTTTTACATCAGGTTGACTGCAGATAACTGAAACCGGAGAAAGCAAAACTGGGGATAAGAGGGCACTATGAATCAATTCTTAGTAGCAGAAGCACTGTTATTTTTGCTTGCAAGTACAGTGTAAACACCTACATAAGTTCTTTTTGAGGTTGGGGAGATATACACATCTAGATTTTCCATGACCATCTAGAAAATGACAGGTTTTTGCTTGGTTGCCTGTATACCAGTTCTAACTACTGTGTGATATTCTTTACCACCTTAATATTTCCTATGACATTAAGGTGTAATATTGAAATATTTAAGAATTAGTATGGCATGGGCACCATGCAATCAGAATGTACCCCAGCTTGAAAAGATCAGACTCTGGCTATAGACAACTAGTACACCTCTACTGGTTGGTGTATCCTGCTGAACATCTGGCTGGGCTACATGGGAAGGAGAACAGAACCTGCAGCCAAGAGAAATATCCTAAGTGCATTATTTGACCATAGAAGTCTAATTATGAAAATGGTATCATTAAGTAAAACAGCAAAATATAAAATAGCGTGTTCCCTAAAAAATGTAATAAACCATTTTATACACACATACATCGTGTGCATTGCATTATAGTATATATTTTATTATATATTATATATAATACATTATACATGAATATATATTACATGTTACTTATGATAGCCTATATTTTTCATGAATACACACACAAATACACAAGCATTAAAATTATAGAGTATAATGATGAATGAGAGAGGTAAAATCAGACATTCCTGTCTTGTTCCTGATCTTAAGGGGAATGCTTGTAGTTTTTCCCTGTTGAGTATGGTGTTGGCAGTGGGTTTGTCATTTATGGCCTTTATTATATTGATATATGTTCCCTCTATTCCCATTTTAGTGAAAGAGTTTATCATAAATGGGTGCCAGATTTTATCAAATGCTTTATCTGCATCTATTAATATGATCGTATGATTTTTATCCTTCATTTTATTTAGTGGTGAATTGAATTATTGATTTATAAATGTGGTACCAACCTTGCATTCCTAGAATAAATCCCACTTGATCATGGTGTATGATCTTTTTGAGGCATTGCTGTATTCAGTTTGATAATATTTTGTTGAGCATTTTACTGTCCATGTTCATCAGGGATGTTGGGCTATAATTTTCTTTATTTGTAGTGTCTTTATCTGGTTTTGGAATTAGGAAAGTGCTGGACTTGTAAAATGAGCTTGAGAGCCTTCCATCCTCCTGAGTTTTATGAAATAGTTTGAGAAGGAGAGGTGTTAGTTCTTCTCAGAATGTTTGACAAAATTCACCTGTGAAGCCATCTGGTCCAGGGCTTTTGTTTCTTGGGAGTTTTTTGATTACTGGTTCAATATTACTAGGAGTAATCTGCCTATCTAGATTCTCTGATTCTTCCTGATTTACTTTTGAGAGATTGTCTGCTTCTAGGAATTTATCCCTTTGTCCAGTTTGTTGGCATATAGTTGTTCATAATATTTTCTTACAATCCTTTGTATTTCCTTGGTGTCAGTTGTTATTTCTTCTCTTTCATTTCTGATTTTATTTATCTGGGTTCTCTCTCTCTCTCTTTTTCTATTTAACATGGTACTGGAAGTCCTAGCCACAGCAATCAGACAAGAAGAAATAAAAGACATCAAAATTGGAAAGGCAGAAATATAACTGTCTTTATTTGCAGATGACATGATACTGTACATAGACAACTCCAAACATTACCCCATGAAACTGCCCGAACTGATAAATTCATCAAAGTGGCAGGATACAAAATTAATATCCAGAGATCAGTTGCATTTTTATATGCCAGCAACAAACTAACAAGGAAATTAAGAAAACAATTCCATTCACAATTGCTTCAAAAAGAATAAAATACCTAAGAATAAATCTAACCAAGGATGTAAAAGACCTGTACTCAGAAAATTATAAGACACTGAAGAAAGAAACTGAAGAAGATACAAATAAGTGGAAGCACATACTGTGCTCATGGATAGAAAGAATTAACATCATTAAAATGTCCATACTACCCAAAGCAATCTATAGATTCAATGCAATCCCTATCAAGGTTACAATGACATACTTCACAGAACTAGAATAAATATTTCAAAAATTTATATAGAACAACAAAAGGCCCCACATAGCAACAGCCATCCTGAGAAAGAAGAACAAAGTTGGGAGAATCACTCTACCTAATATGAAACTATACTGTAAGGTGATAGCAATCAAAACCACCTGGTACTAGCATAAAAACAGACACATAGATCAATGGAACAGAATAGCAAGACCAGAAAAAAAACCCACACCTTTACACTCAATTAATATTTGACACAAAAAGCAAGTACACACAATGGGATAAAGGTATTTCATTCAACAAATGATGTCGGGATAATTTGACAGATATGTTACAGAAAAATGAAACTAGACCACCTTTTTTATACCACACACAAGGATTAATTCAAAATGGATCAAAGACTTAAATGTTAGACCTGAAACCATAAAAATCTTAGAAACAAACATAGGCAGCAAAACCTCTCACTTTGCTTATAGTAATTTTTTATAAGATATTTCTACCCAGGCAACTGAAACAAAAGAAAAGATAAACAAATGGGACTACATCAAACTAAAAGGTTTTACACAGCAAGAAAAAAACATTAAAAAAATAATAAAAAGACAACCCACAAAATGGAAGAACATTTTCACTGATATAACTGATAATGGGTTAATATCCAAAACCTATAAAGAAGTGATAAAACTCAACACTAAAAAACAAACAATTAAAAAATGGGCAAAGGAACTGAATAGACACTTCTCCAATGAGGGCATGCAGATAGCCAATAGACATATGAAAAGATGCTCAATGTCAATAGTCATCAGAGAAATGCAAATGAAAACCACAATGAGATATTACCTCACACCTACCAGAATGCCTATCATCTATAAATCAACAAACAACAAGTGCTGGCGAGAATGTGGAGAAAGGGGAAACCTAGTACACTGTTGGTGTGAATGCAGACTAGTACAGTCACTGTGGAAAGCATTATGGAGATACTTCAAAAAAGTAAAAATGCATCTGCCTTTTGATCCAGTGATCCCATTTCTGGGAATGTATCCAAAGGAACCCAAAACACTAATTCAAAAGAATATAAGCACCCCTATGTTCACTGCAGTGCTATTTACGATCACCAAGATATGGATGCAGCCCAAGTGTCCATTAGTAGATGAGTGGATAAAACAACTATGGGACATTTATATCATGGAATATGACTTGGCCATAAAAAAGAAGAAAATTTTACCCTTTGGGACAGTATTGATGTACCCAGAGAACATTATGCTAAGTGCAACAAGCCAGACAGAGAAAGACAAATACCATATGATTTCAGTCATATGTGGAATCTAATGAACGAACTGAACTAACAAGGTAAGTAGATAGAGAACAAGATGACAACAAAGTGGGGAGCTTAGATGGTGGAGGGATTAAGCAAATAGGAAAAATGACTGATGGACATGGACAAGTGTGGTGATTATGGGAATGAGAGAGTTATAAGGGTACTAAATGGTAATGGAAGAAAACAATAAAAGATTGAAAGAAATAAAAAATAAAATATAGAGTATAATGCAATCATTACCTCAGTACCCATTAAGGGTTATAATTATTTTGCTCTTATTTTTCCTTATTTACATTATCTGAGTTTTCAACAACACCCAAATACCACATATATGATAATAAAGTTTACAAACTAAATGAATTAGTTTCCTTCAAATGTTTCATTAATCTCTAGCAAGTGGATAATGAATGAAAATGAGAAGATGGGATGAGGGTTATAATACATGCTCTAATGATACATTTTTAAAGTACCCAATAGCATGGAGAGGTTTTATGCTCTACGCATGTTCTCTAGCATTCAAAGAATCAACACAAAAATTACATTTCATCAAAAATCACTATTTCTATGTGCTGTTGTGAGGAAGGAAAAAGAAGAAACAGCTTATTTTTAAGGTGTGCTTTAAATTTTGAACTGAGGTCAGTATTTCATAAAATGGGGAGATTGGTTTAGAAAATTATGACTCTTCTTTTTCACTAAACCCACCTGTCACCACAAATGACATTTCAGAATCTGTATTTTACTCACTTCCAAATCTACAAACATCCTGTGGCTTGATCACTGAGGTCAATCATAATCTATATCTCCTCCATGATTGAGCCAGGCTGGGAGTTCATGGCCAGCATTTGGATTCACAGGAGGTAAACACAGAGCCCAGGGAGACAGGCCAATCATAGATGTGATAACATGACGTTTTTCAGTTCTGACCGCCGTAAGAAGAGAGCTGGCAGCCCTGGGTGCCCAACAATAACAACTCAGCTGTCTGGAACAAAAGCACAATGTTTCCAATGTGACATATTAGGTGATCTCTACATAACTGTGATCAATTTTCTTTACTGAGATTCTTTATTGCTATTTTAGTCCTATAATACTCAAAAATCTTCTGTCATGATGACACCTCCATTCTCTCATTCTCATCTTAGGCTATTATGGAGACAGTGACAAACCCCATGTTTTTCCATTCCTGGTTGTTTCCATTAACTCTCTCTTTGACCAGGACCTCTACATTAGGTCAGCTAAAAGTCTGAGGATTTATTTTCTTTTTTTCCAGCAAGTAACATAAGTTATTAATAAGCCTTATATTTTCAAAAAGGCAAATGTCAACCACATCCCTAGTCTATAAAAATAAAGAGATATATTTAGCTTGTTTCTATTGAAAATAGCTAAAATACTGCTTGGTATGAAAGAAGAGAATAATCTGATCAACTTGAGTCTTATTTAAAAAACTTTGACATTTGAGTTTCCTTAGTGTTGTTTATGGTTTGAATTAATTTTGTTCCACTAAGTTTAAAATACAGAAAGCATTTCAATTGTATTGTTGATCCTCATAAAACATGTCAGGTACACCAGTCTCACATGCTGTAAATCCTGGGCATGTGAATGGTGTTTTGTGACTCTCATTGTTTGTTAAAGGTATCCTAACCAGAGAATTGGATTCTAGATGAATTGTCCCCTGATAGTCATGCAGAATGCTCCCTAAAATAACGGATATCAGTCTGTCAGTCAGTTTGTTTCCAATCATTACCACTTTGCCAGAGTTATAAAGTAAAAACTCAAAATCTGAACAAATCAGAAACCTGACGCTCAGTTCTCTATGGAGCATAAACAGAACGAAGATCTGCATGTTCACAAGCCAGTGTCAGTGCCTCTAATTTGTCCTTGTGTTACTTTTAAACATCTTCCCTATGATTAAAAAAATAAACAACAAAAACAAATAAAATAAAAAACTCTCCATGAAAAGGGACTCAATGTTAAATAGGATGTTGTGTCAGTCTGTCCTCAGGATAAATATTCAGACCCCAGGAAGGGGATTTCTAGGGAGAACTGACACTGAAATCTAGAAGCAAGGTGATAATGGGGGTGGGTGGGAAGTAAGCCATTAAAGTCAACCTCATACAATAACCTTATTCAAACTCCACAGAAGACAGAAGGCAGCAGAAGCCAGCGGTGGGGTTCAAGGCTTTCCCAGCGTACAAATGTGTATTTGTGTGCCTGTGCCCATATGTTTTGTGCCATGTGTGTATGTGTGTGAATACACCCAAATGTGAGTTCTAAACATGTGTAGGCATGTGAAGCTCTGTGCTCCAGGTTGTGTATATGTGTAGGTCAAGGGAAGCCTTCAAAGCCAAGAATAGAAATAGGTTCCTGATATTATCCTCTTTGCTTTCTATGTCATGTGAATGTCCTTTCTATCCTTTTAAATTATTACCCATATTCTTGGGCTTACACTGGGTGTAAGGGAGAGGTTCCCAGACACAGCAGGTGAGAAAAATGTCACTATTCTGTCAAGAAAGGCAATCTGTGGTTGACATTTCCTGCTCTTCTATACCGTGCCTTTGGAATTATGAAAAGCACCTAAGAACATGCTACAGGAAGGCAGGAAAATGGGCCTTCAAGAATCTGCTCTCATTTTAGCTGTCGCCATTGTCTAACCGGTATCAGTAACGTAGAATGACTTTCTTTTCTGTTTCCTACTCGATACTCCTTTTTAAAAATATATTTTATAGCACATTGTATTAATAACTTAATTGTATGTTCTGCTTTGTTTTTACTTAAATACATTTTTGCCATGACCAAATAATATCTGAATAGAGAGAAAGATATAAACATTAAAAAATTGTCTTTTTTAAAAAAAATATATATATATATATTTTATTGATTATGCTATTACAGTTGTCCCATTTCCCCTGCTTTATTTCACTTCTCCCTGCACACCCCCTCCCACCCACATTCCACCACCCCCTTTGGCTCATGTCCATAGGTCGTACATATAAGTTCTTTGGCTTCTGCATTTACTCTACTATCTTTAATCTCCCCCTGTCTGTTTTCTACCTACCATTTATGCTACTTATTCTCTGTACCTTTTCCCCCTCTCTCCCCCTCTCACTACCCCACTGATACCCCTCCATGTGCTCTCCATTTCTGTGATTCTGTCCCTGTTCTAGATGTTCGCTTAGTTTGTTTTTGTTTTTAGGTTCAGTTGTTAATAACTGAGTTTGTTGTCATTTTACTGTTCATATTTTTTTATCTTCCTTCTCTTAGATAAGTCCCTTTAACATTTCATATAATAAGGACTTGGTGATGATGAACTCCTTTAACTTGACCTTATCTAGGAGGCACTTTATCTGCCCTTCCATTCTAAATGACAGCTTTGCTGGATAGAGCAATCTTGGATGTAGGTCCTTACCTTTCATGACTTCAAATATTTCCCTCCAGTCCCTTCTTGCCTGCAAGATTTCTTTTGAGAAATCAGCCTGATGGGAACTCCTTTGTAGGTAACTCTTTCCTTTTCTCTTGCTGCTTTTAAGATTTTCTACTTATCTTTAATCTTGGGTAATGTAATTATGATGTGCCTTGGTGTGTTCCTCCTTGAGTCCAACTTCTTTGGGACTCTCTGAGCTTCCTGGACTTCCTGGAAGTCTATTTCCTTTGCCAGATTGGGGAAGTTCTCCTTCATTATTTGCTCAAATAAGTTTTCAATTTCTTGGTCTTCCTCTTCTCCTTCGGGCACCCCTATGATTCAGATTTTGGAATGTTTAAAGATGTCCTGGAGGTTTATGAACTTCTCCTCATTTTTTATGAATTGTTGTTTCTTTCATTCTGTTCTGGTTGAATGTTTATGTCTTCCTTCTGCTCCAAACTGTTGATTTGAGTCCTGGTGTCCTTCCTGTCACTGTTGGTTCCCTGTACATTTTACTTTACTTCACTTTTCTCAGCCTTCATTTTTTCCCTTTAATTTGCAACCATATTCATCCAACTCTGTGAGCATCCTGATTACCAGTGTTTAGAACTGTGCATCTCATAAGTTGGCTATCTCTTCGTTGCTTAGGTGTTTTTTGCTGGAACTTTGATCTGTTCTTTCATTTGGGCCATTTTGTTTTGTCTAGGTGCACCTGTTCCATATAAGGGGCAGAGCCTTAGGTGTTTATCAGGGTGGGGCAACCCTCGTTGCTGCATTGGGACGCTGTATGTGGGGGAGCAGTCTGAGAGGGAACAGTGCCACTTGCTCCACTCTCTGCTGGTTTTCAGTCACTTCCCCCGCTACTCACAATTAAATTGGGCGCTTCTGGTGCTGATTCCTGGGTGGGTAGGTTTGTATACATTCTAGGACCTTGTGGTTTTCTCCAACAAAGTCTCCTGTGAGGCTGGGAGTTTCTCCCATTGCTGCCTCAACCCCCACATGTGTTTTCAGTCAGAGGCTTTGAGGCTTTATTTCCCTGCACAGGAACCCTGGGTCCAAGGTTTATCTCGTTCCCCAGTTGTTCCTCCAGGTTTATCTGCATGTGAATGTGGCACTGCCCAGTCCACAAGCCACCACCTTGCCAGCTCCACCAGCTGCCACCTTACCTGCCCCAGTCCTCCAGCCATTGCCTTGCCGCGGGTTCTCTCTGCCAAGCTGCCTGTCTCTGCCCCTCCTACCAGACTGGATGAATGTTTCTTCTTTAACTCCTTGGTTGTCAGACTTCCATACAGTTCAATTTTCTGTGAGTTCTGTTTTTGTTGTTGTTGTTGTTGTTGCTTTTAAATTTGTTGTTGTCCTTCCTTTGGTTGTGTGAGAAGGCACAGTGTGTCTACCTATGCCTCCATCATGGCTGGAAGTTGGTCTGTGGTTTTAAAGTAATGTGCAGAAACCAGCAGAATCAGCACCACCTACTCAGACTCCCTCTTGGCTCTGGCAATGGGGTGGCAGCTTGAGCAGCTCCAGCGGCATGCAGGGGAAGGCTGAGGTGTCTGGCATCAAGGTGAGCAGAAGCCATTGTCCCTTTTCTAGGCCCTTCCCCCACAGAGCCGGCAGACGGGTGCCACATCTGAGATTCCATCAACCTAGCTAATGTTGTTTGACTCCCAAAAGTGAATTTTTAGTAGTTTTTAAATAATAGTATATTTCTACTGGCACACTAAGTTCTCAAAATATTCCACAAGAAATTTATGAATAGAAAGTTTTCTTATCACAAATAGAATTTTGTTTACATGATGCCAAGCATCTAGCTGAAACAAAAATATTCTGCAAAAATAATGCCTACTTGGAATTAAACTTTTGGAAATATCCAGAAATACCTGGATGGTGGGCCAAAGATCTTATTTCATCAGCATTGTGTAGACATAGTCTTAGTCTCCTTATTAGTACACCAAATCATTGAGCAGGCTCCCATTCATACCACCAGACATTTCTGCTGGAATCTCTACCACCTCACTGATTTTGAAGAGGAAATGTGTGCTATAGCACAGCTATATTGGATTCTTTATAGTAGCAGTTCACCTAATTTGCCCTTAATTTGGTACTAGTCATCCTGCTATGATGATTTAAAAGCAACATTCCCTCTTAGCTGATCCATTTAAGGAGGGTTAAAATGATTCCATTTAAGTGATTAAAATGTCACAAAATTTGATACCAAGTGCACAATGATCCTAGCTTTTCATTAAAATCCTTTACATAGTGTAGTTAATGTTTAAAATATTTAAAGTAGGTTAAGAATAGAACAAAAATATGAATCACAACTGTGACCGTGACAGGGTATGGATATTAATGATGCTCTTCTTCCTTCCTTTTCTCATATAGTACCATCCCTGTGCCTTTTATTCAAGATCCTACTTAACTTATATTGCAGCACTGAATGCCAGTTCTTGGTGCTCTGTGATATGATACATATATAAAGATATAATTAATCTCTAGTCTAATATCTGTCTGAGAGATAAGGTGCTAAACCATGGTATTATGACTCCCTACTGCCTAAGGGATAAAGTCCAAACTCCTTAGCCTGACATATAAAGTCCAAACTCCTCAGGCTGGCCCCTTTTCAAAGGCATCTCTCTGTCCTCCTTTACCCAAATCCTCTGCTGTAACTAATGTGGTCTCTTCAGTGCCCCCTGAATAGGACATGGTTTTTCCGCCATCTGCACATTTCTTATACTGACCTCCTTGCTTTCATTTCCACATTTTCAACTTCTTCCTATTCCTCAAGTCTCAGCACACATTTTTCTTCTACAAAGCTTCCATTGGTGACGCCAACACTCAGTGATTTCTCCCTCTCCAAATTACAGCAGTCTTATGATATACCATCTTATTTAAATAATCTGTATATCTCCATTAACTCCTTGAGGGCAGGAAATGTGTTTCTTTTGCAGTCTCTTACAGTTCCCAATAATATAGCACAGAGCAGGACTAAATAAATCACTTATAACATAAGTTAGTAAATGGGTATAATTAAGAACTTGAAAATGTGTACATATACCTCTACCATGCCAGCTTTGTTTTCTTTCTGCTGAATACCTCCATATTTTTTGCCCTCTAAAATGTAAATATTCTTTGTAAAGAAAAAAAATCAACATACATACTTGCAGTGAAGCTCAAACCATTCCAGATGCCTAATTCTGTGTCCTGTGATTCCTATGTAATAAGTACAATTAATTTCAAAAGACATTGTGTTGATAGATGCTTGGAGAACTTGATAAACAGCCTTTTTAATAATAATAAAGTTTTAAGTCTAGAAATTGTTCAGTCATAATGTCTTTGTGCTATTTCAAGTGATAAAGAAAAATAAAGCAACCAGGAAGTGAAGGTAGTTGTTTCAATAAATGTTCAATAAAAGTGTATAAATGCAGCAAGAACTACAAAATCTCAATGGACATACCTCTAAAATGTGCTACTAACACAGTCTATATGCAGCATATCATCTATAACCCAATTTTTCCCCTAAGAAGAAAACAGAAGAAATATCAATGAAGATTTAAATGTCATAAAGCAAGTATTTAAAGAGGTTATATTCATAGGGAGTCTTCTCTCTTCTGTAAAAGTAATCTTAGAATTCACCTTCCCCCAGCTGAGTTCATCTCCCATCTTTACCTTTTATCTTTCCAGCTCAGAGGAAGAAATGTCTCCCCTCATGCTCAAAGGTATATCTCTACTTGTGTTCTCCAATCTTCCTTTCTCTTTGCTCAACTCTGTTTCAGATTAAATAGTGCCTTTGCTATTTGGCCCTCAGCTTGTAGTCAGCTTCAAATACATCACTTGTATTTGTATATATTATTTTCATATATTACAACATTTCAAAAATGACTATTTGATCTAACTAAATTAGAAGTTCTTTAAGGGCAGGCACCTCTCACACAACCAAGAAAGTACTGAGTACACCGAAATCAGTGTTCAGCACTTACATAAATATACAGAGCTCAAGTACTATGATGGCCTGACATCCTTTACTTTTTAAGGAGGCAACCATGTAGCCCTTTTCTACATGCTTGAGGCAATTCACTATGTAGCAATTACAACCTATATTGTGCTATCTTCCTTCATACTTTACTCTGATCCAGCCAAGCAAGACTGTGTTCCACAAATCACACCCTACTCCCTCCCCCTTTTGTGCCTTTCTACATGTATTTCCCTTCTCCTTTCTACATATCATTCCCTTCTGGAATATCTTGTTCCTTTCTCTTCTCCTTCACACTGCAAACCTTATTTAGACCCACCTCAAGTTCTATTTCCTCTGTGAAGCCCTCCCACAAAAATCGAGCCAACATCTCCACCTACCTCTGCACTCATTGTCTTCCACTGACTTTGCTACTTGATTTTATTTACTCCTGGATTCTCTTTTTGATGCTCTCTATTGGTTTCATGTAAAGAATGAAGAACAGAATAGTAGCATCTGATCAAATCACACTTCTTCAACCAAAAAATGTTTGTTGGTGTTGGGGAGCCAGTAAAGAAAGTCTAAAATCCTTAACGTAACACTCAGCCAGCCAATGGGGCTCTAGCCAACCTTACTAGTTGTGGGCAAGACTCAAATTAAGACTCTGTCACCTCAGGCTGCCATAACAAAATGCCATAAACTGGGAGATTTAAACAACACAAATTTATTTCTTTACTGTTCTAGAGGCTATAAATCCAAGGTCAAGGTACTGGCATGGTTAGTTTCTGGTGAGAGCTCTCTTCCTAGCTTGTAGATGGGTGCCTTCTTACTGTTTCCTTATATGGGATAATGAGGAAGGGAGGAAGGAAAGAGGAGGGAGAGGGGGAGGGAGGCATGCTCTCTGATCTCTTTTATTATAAAAGTGCTAAAGTCATCCTTATGACCTCATCTAAACCTAATTATCTCCCCAAGGCCTCATGTTCAAATACCATCATATTGGGGGTTAGTGCTCTAAAATGTAAATCTGGAGGGGACACAAGTCAGTCTACAGCAAACTCCCACTATACCACATACAATCTGTCAAGTGAATGGGTAAGTATGTAGACTGTTTGTAGGCTCTAGATTCTACCACTTATTATCTGTGTAAACTGGACAGTTAACCTATTTTGAGTCTTAGTTTCCTATTCATTTTATAAAATAGGGATAATAATGATACTTAATAGTATTAGTCTGGGGGACAAATCAGATTATTTACATAAAACACATAGCCAGTACCTAATACAAAGCTAAGTGCTCTCTAAAGGGACACAATGCTTATGATATACTCATCTGGCTTCTTTTCCTAAAATATCTTCTCACCAGGTCTGCTTATCTATCACTTGCTGTCAATCCTTCAAGTCCCAGCTCCAGTTACTACCACCATATCCTTCACAAGCCTCCTTAGATCCCTGAGTCAGAATTATAGTGTCCATCTTCTTTTAATGGACTATGTTTATGGCTCCATTCTGGTATTTACCATAGGCTGCCTTAGTCTACTTAGATTAAGACATTTAAATACAAAAGCACTAAACTGTAAGTTCATGGCTTGGAAGTAGAGGTATTACGTTGCCCACAGCAGGTATTCCATGCAATGAACTTTGATGGGCAGAGTGAATATACTATAGGTTTATTCTGGTGGTGCTATCTCTATATAATGGTAGTATTTTGAGAGAATCACTCTTATATTTTTTGCCTCAATTTTATCAGCAATAAAATGAGAAATATCCCCATCTTATGCATATTGCTTACCAATAAACTTTTCATTGTAGAAACTTCATGTAATCTGATTACAAATCTTAACTCTGTCACTTACTAGTTGTGTAACCCTGGGCAATTCTTTATTTTGTTCCAGTTTCTTCCTCTAAAAACAGGAATAGTAAGACATTTCTTTTAAGGATTAAAAAAAAGACTTGTATAAAATGCCTAAGGCCTGATAGTATTCAGATGAATTCAGTAAGTGCTAACTCCTTTTCTCATTCCCCAGTGCCACCCAGGGCAAGCACACACTTTCCCAGCTATGCTTCCATTCCTGCATCCATTGATCCTGGGGTAACCATTTCTCTCTAATACCTTTCTCATCTCCTTGCCGCTCTTTTCTTCACAATACTTTTTTGCTTTCTGCTGTATAGCTTTTCTTCATCCCTCTTCCTGCTACATCTTCTCTCCATTTCCATGAGACACAGGTTATGACCTGAAACTGATAAAATTCCTGGACCCATGGCTTTACCACTTGGAGGGATGGCAAATCAAGTGTTTCTTCATACACTTATTGATGCTTCAGTGGGAAAGAGAGTGTTTCTGGAATCCATGGTTGAAACATGACATGGATTTTCCCACAGAAACATGGTGATCATCAGCATCTATAGTATTAATACAGCATGATCCTTCAAATTATGGGTTACATAGGCTTTTATGAGATGGCCTGGGAACCTAAAGACCAGAGAGACCATTGTTTTCTATGGGAAAAATGCATTCCACATTCCAAGTAGCTGACTCACAAACATAATATTGAAATACAAGCCAGATATGAGTTATCAACTTCCTATACTTCTTTTTTGTGCTAACCAAGATCAAGTCTAAAGCTAGGTGCTCCAGAGTGCTGACTACTTACAGAAACTATATAACTGAAGAATACACACAGTGTACTCTTGTGTAGCAAGTCCTTGACCTGTACTTTCTACCTAGAATATTCTGCCTCCTCCACCTCACCTGGCTTTTACCTACTCTTTCTTCCAAGTTTACCCAAGGCTTCACCTCCTTCTCAAACTTGGATCAGTTTCCCTCAGCTCTCATGTGGCTAGATTCTCTTCTTTATCCCCAGAGACCCCACATCCCTACCACTTCTAGATCACTTATCACAATGCATTGCCACGGACTAGCTACCTGTTTGCTTTCACTTGAGGATGGGGACTCTTATTTTTGTTTTTGCAGTTTATAGGACAGTATTTGGCCTTCAGTGGGCAATCAAAGAGAATTTCTTTTTTTAACTATATTTTATTAATTATGCTATTACAGTTGTCACATTTTTTTCTTCCCTTTATTCCCCTCTGTCCTGCATCCTCCCTCCCACCAGCATCCCCCCCCCTTTAGTTCATATCCATGGGTTGTACATGTAAGTTCTTTGGCTTCTCTATTTCCTATACTATACTTAACTTCTTCTGTCTATTTTGTACCTATCATTTATGCTCCCTATTCCCTGTACCTTTTCCTGATTAGGAGCTGCAGATGCAGTGGAAAACACACAAATAGTTATTATCATGAACCAGAGGGGTGGGGGATTTGAGAAGGTCACATGCCTGGGCTAAAGGTTAAGAGCTAGAAATACTAGCACAGTAAGCACATGGGGTACCATGGCTCAGTTGCTGGATCTTTCACAGATTCTGAATGACAGTAAATGCTCAACATTAGCCAATTAAATTAAAGAATCAGATAATCATATAATGTCAGAACTACTAGGTATCTAAGAGATGATCTTGTCTTCCTCTTATTTTCAAGATAATTGAAATCCAAATAAGAACTAGGACTTGCCATTAACCCAAACTAAACACTCAAGAGCTCTCTCTCATTTAACAGCTCCCTTGCTGACTTCATAGCCAGCCAGAGTAAGATAATCATTGCACTTAAGGAGAACTCCAAACTGTTCCTCAGAACCTTCTGTCTTCTAATGTCATCTTACCTAGATATCAGGGCCAGCTCAAGTTACAAAACCTAAGGCAAAATAGAATCAGATATGGAAAGAGCCCATGAAAACCACTCAGCTCGAACTGTCCCATACAACAATAAAAATATCCTCTATCAATACACTTAACAAGTGTCAACCACTTCCTGCACAAATAATAGCATTCATGCTTTATTAGACTTCCTAGGATATCTGATAGAGGCATTCCATATTTTTATTGACAATATTCTATACATAGTCTATGTTTATGTTGATAATATTTAACATGCATTTTAAAAACAAATGGCACCTGAGTAAGGTGTTCGAATAACAAAAATGGTCAGAAAGAACACAGGGGAAGTAGTTGAAATTTCCAACAGCAAATGATTTCTCCCATTGATCATATTTTTCCATCAAAAGTAAAGATTTCAATGGTGACTTTTTAAAGTCATAATTGTCAATGAATACCTTGTTGACAACATTCAAAGCAGGCATCAACTCGCTTTTATATTCATGTGTTTGTACATGTTTTACGAGTAGTAAGTGATTGGGTAAAAATAGCACTAGACTAGGAGTTAGGGGCTTCTAGTCCTGTATCCCCCAACTGACCAGCTGAGCTATCCTGTGAAAATCATTCCCCTTCTATGAGTGTTAGTTTCCCCATTTGTAAAATGAACAAAAATTGATCAGTGTTCTCTCGGAGTCCTACCTTAATATCTTTACATGTGTTCAGGATACAATTTCATGTGTAAAAACAGAATGCTAGTCCCTTAAAAATGTTCACAAAGTATTAAACTGGCACTCTTTGTGATTTTTTTCCTGCATAACAATCTATGATTCTTAAACGGCTAAGTCAGCACAAGCATCTATGGATTCAATAAGTTTGAAATAGGGACTATTCTCAATAATTGTCTATCAAACTAGAAACTGTTACTTTCTGAAAGTGAAAAAATGATGGATAAAGTAGGTTACCTAGAGGAACTTTTTCCATCCTGAGAGATAGTTTGCAAATGTCCTGCTGATGAGTTTCTAATATCAACCCAGTTTCATCTAAACCAAACTATGATTAATGTAAGCTAGGCTGTGACAAGTAATGTCATAACAAGTGGGAGTGGGAGAGTGTTTTTGTGGATTCTAGGGGGAGCCAAAGTATAGGAATATGTCAATGTGCTCTGTCTAGGACAATCAGTGCTCTGAGTCTAAAAACAAATACCAGTTCTCTAGAGAGAACTATTTGCTGGAATGGAAAAGGACTGCTTTTTAGGCCACCATAGCTTGATAGAAATGCCTGCAGAGAATGCCAGATTCCCTTTGTTCTGACTCTATGCTCACAAAGTAATATTCTGATACATCATTTCATCTCCAGGGTGAACTCACCAATCAGGAGGGGATGATTTGTGCAAAAGATTGATGCCAGCTATATTGCTGGATAAAATTCTTACCATAAATTAAGAAAATGGACCTCTGGAAGATCAATTTTGTCTGATGTTCATTAGCACAGGAAAACTGAACAAAATGAGCTTCCATTCTCAAAAACTAAGAAATCCAGGATCTGGAGTGGCCTCATCAAGAATGGCATTCACCCATGCCACCTGGCCTGAAATGGGTAGTACTACGCTAGTATCATTTCATCCCTTACCAGAAACTTCAGATAGCCAATTATCTATTTCATGGGGCCCACCACTAATAACATCACACATTTTCCAATCCAGACTCATTAACTCCATTATCTTTGCTCTATTTCTGGGCCATAGTTTCAGTCAACTAGGCTGCCAGGAGGTTCAAAGTTGATGAAGCTTTAATAAGTAAATACTATTATAAAAAAGCAACAATCACAGGAGAAACAATGAAAATAATGGTATCAGGTCACTGAAAACCTACAAAGAAACACTGCTAGGTAACACTTATATTATCAATAAAATAGATCTGTGACTTTACTTCAAATCCCCCAAAATAGCACATAGGACATTGCATGATGTAACTAATCCCTGTCTAACTCTCTGACTTCATTTCCACTCATTCTCTCAAGACACCCCTGACCTTTAGTCATATAATATTGGGTTGGCCAGAAAGTTCATTTGTTTTTTTCCATATAATGGCTCTAATAGTGCTTAGTTGTCTTTAACTTCATTTGAAACAACTTCATTAAGATTGTATTGTGACAGCTGTCATATCAGCGTGCATTTAAAAAAACTTATCAAAATTGGTGACTTTTTGTGCAGCCATTTTAACATTGAAGATGGAAGAAGGGATGCAACATTTTTGGTGTATTATGCTTTATTATTTCAAGGAAGCCAAAACACACTGGAAAATTTTTTTTAATGTATACAGTGTATGGAGAATATGCTGTAACTGATCAAAGATGTCAAAGGTGGTTTGTGAAATATTTAGGTAGTACTAACACTTTGGCCAAATAATCCTTTGCTGTGGGACTGTCTTATGCACTAGAAGATGTTTAGCAGCACCCACTAGAAGCCAATAGCAAGAGATAGTTAACATACTCTAAATAACCAAATCAATAAAGTTATTGGTGAAAACAAAAATGTGTCTTTTATTTTACGGGAAAAAACTAAATGGACTTTTTGGCTAACCCAATATATTGGCAGTTCCTGTTTATGTCCATTTTTTTACATAGGTAGTTCCATCAGCCTAGAGTATACTCCTCACTCTGAATTTTTTTATTCAGTTTGTAAGATAACAGAATAAATCACCACAAATATGCCCTTCTGGCATAAGGAGTGCTTTGAGCTGGTTATACTTTAAGAAAAAGCAGACAAAGGAAAAGTCTGAAAACTGAGTAGAAGTTACCCTTTTGTAAGGGGTGCTTACTTTTATAAGGGACATATCTATTCTTAAGGGTGTTTCCCTCTCTGTATGAGGAAGAGGATGCATAAATATCTACAAACTGTAATCAGTGGAGAAGGCAATGATTTAAATCTGCATAGCAACCTTATCCTTGTTTATTGTGCTTTTCCTGGTAACCTCTGATAATTGGTTTTCCTCCCCACCCCCACCCAAGAGTCTTTTTTTTTGTCTTGCTGGAGATGGTACTTACGTATATATGTGGTTGTTTAATTCATTTCAGAGAGTTACTCAGTTTTCCTGGTTCTCTCTCTTGTATACAAAAGGTATACATGTTGTTAAATTTCTGTTTTTCTCCTGTTAATTTGTATTGCATTAATGAGGAAGTTTTAGCCAAGAATCTAGAAAGGCAGAGACAAAATTATTTTACCTTTTCTACAAGGTCAAGTGTCATCTTATTCCTTAAGCTTCCAATGAAAATGAGTTATCATATTTTTGCATGTATAATTCATACTTTTTTAACCAAATTTTTGAGGGAAAAATAAGGATGTGCATTATACATGGGCATAATGATTACATACCATGGGTATAGTAATGGTTATAATAATCCCACATATAATGTGCACCAAAATGTGGGTGTGCATTATACATGGCAAAATACAGTAAGTATCCTCCTATGTATTTCTATAGAACCCTGTATATATGCATATCAAAACTCTTATGTTACTACATTATAATTCCTAGTTTTCCTCCCTGTACTCCCTGTTGTGCCATCAGCTTCTTGAAGGAGGATGTGGAATATTATTCATTTCTCTGTCTCCAGTTTTCTAATAAACAGTAGGCACATATTAATACATGTTTGCTGTATAAATGACTGAATTCCTGTATAGGAAAGAGTATGGCAGAACTCCAAGGGGATGATTCAACTATTGGAAGCCATGAACTTGAGTTATAAACAATTTTCTTTTCACTTTCACACTAAATTTTCTCCAGTGTGGTTTCTTCATGTCTCAAGTTTACTCTTCAAAAGCTTTAGAATAGTTTTTAATTGTTGGTCACTTTCTTAATGAAATTCAAAAATAAATCATTCTTCTGGGAGCTGACTGAGCTCAATATCTGGAGGATAAGTTAAAAGAAAGAAGAGAAAATTAACACCAAAATGGTCTAGAAAACATTGCCTCCATGCCTCCCAGGGATCTTTGTGAATTGGATCTCATATTTATCTTTCCTCCCGGGTATTTGAAATACTGTCAGACTAAGTAATAAATGTCAGATGAGCTGAAAAATGTCTGGTTAATAGGACAACATTTCTTACAAACAGCCCAAGAAAGGCTATTCGAAACTTTCAACATAAATGTGGCTTTCAAACATTATAGCCCTGAGGCAATGTCACACTTTCTGGGGAGAATAGAGAATATTTCTTTCATTGTTCCTCCAACTTTTCAACAAATATCTCCTTCTCCTCTCAGTGATATTCCACTTCAGCTAATGCTTCACAAAAAAGGCAGGAAAAAAAAAAGAAAACAAACAATCAATATCTCTAATACCCACAAAAGTACTGATTCAAATGGCCGTTTTTGAATTAACTTGTATATCTGGCCTATGACAAAATTGAAAATTTTGTATCTCCTTTTCTTTTTTTTTGCCTCTTATTTTATTTTATTTTATTTGAATTGTTGTTCTTGTACACTTTTCTGTCTTCTACTCCCATCCCAGCCCACCACCATAGCCCTCCCCAACTACCTCCCATTTCCACAACCCTAGTTTTTCTCCATGTGCTTTTTAAACTTGTTACTCTAAACTCTTCCACTTTTCCCCTGAAATTCCCTCCCTTCTCCTCTCTGGTGACTGTCACGCTGTTCTCAATTTCACTGTCTTTGGTTATATTATGCTTGTTTGTTTGTTTTGTTGATTAGGTTCCTGTTAAAGGTGAGATCATATGGTATTTGTCTTTCACCTCCTGGCTTATTTTGCTTAGCATAATACTCTCCAGTACCATCCATGCTGTTGGAAAGGGTAGGAGCTCCTTCTTTCTTTCTGCTGCATAGAATTCCATTGTGTAAATGTACCATAGTTTTCTGATCCATTCATTTACTGATGGGCACCTGGGTTGCTTCCAACACGTGGCTATTGTAAATTGTGCTGCTATGAACATTGGAGTGCATAGGTCCTTTTGGATTGGTGTTTCAGGGTTCCTAGGATATACTCCTAGCAGTGGAATTGCTGGGTCAAAAGGTAGATCTATTTTTAGTTTTCTTAGAAAATTCCATACTGCTTTCCATACTGGTTGCACCAGTCTGCAACCCTACCAGCAGTGCACTAGGGTCCCCTTTTATCCAAACTTATTGTTTGTTGCTGTGTTTATGATGGCCATTCTGACTGGTGTGAAGTGGTATCTCATTATGGTTTTAATTTGCAACTCTTTGATAGCTAGCAATATTGGGCATCTTTTCATGTGTCTCTGGATCCTCTGTATGTCCTCCTTGGAGAACTGTCTATTCAAGGCTTTTGCCCATTTTTTAATTGGGTTGCTTGTCTTCTTAGAGTGGAGTCATGTAAGTTCTTTATATGTTTTAGAGATTAAACCCTTGTCTGAGGTATCATTGGTAAATATGTTTTCCCATACAGTTGGTTCTCTTTTTATTTTAATACTGTTTTCTTTAGCCATGCAGAAGCTTTTTATTTTGATGAGATCCCATTTGTTTATTCTTTCCTTTATGTCCCTGGCTTTAGGTGACATATCAGTAAGTATGTTGCTGAATGAAATATCTGAGATTTTCCTGCCTATGTTCTCCTCTAGGACTTTAATAGTGCCATGGCTTATATTTAAATCTTTTATCCACCTTGAATTTATTTTTGTGTATGGTGTAAGTTGGTGCTCGAGTTTCATTTTTTGGAATGTAGCTGTCCAATTCTCCCAACACCCCTTCTTGAAGAGGCTATTTTTTACTTCATTTTATGTTGCTGCTCCCTTTGTTGAATATTAATTGACCATAGAGGCTTGGGTTTATTTCTTGGCTCTCTGTTCTTTTCCACAGGTCCATGTGCCTGTTTTTGTGCCAGTACCAGGCTGTATTGGTTACAGTGCCCTTCTAATACAGTTTGGTGTCAGGTATTGTGATTCCTCCTACTTTGCTCTTCTTTCTCAAAATTGCTGCAGCAATTTCAGGTCGTTTATGGCACCATATAAATTTTTGAAGTGTTCCTTCTATGTCTGTGAAATATGCCATTGGTAATTTAATAGGTATTGCATTGAATCTGTAAATTGCTTTGGGTAGTATGGACATTTTGATGATGTTAATTCTTCCAACCCATGAACACGGTATATGTTTCCATTTGTTTGTGTCTTCCTTGATTTCTTTCTTCAGTGTTGTGTAGTTTTCTGCGTACAGGCCTTTTACCTCTTTGGTTAGGTTTATTCCTAGGTATTTTATTTTTCTTTTTGCTATAAGGGATGGGATATTTTTCTTGATTTCTGCTTCTGCTGTTTCATTGTTGGTATACAGAAATGCATTTGATTTTTGGATATTGACTTTGTATCCTGCTGCTTGGCCAAATTCATTTACCAGGTTGAGCAGCCTTTTGGCCGAGTCTATAGAATTTTCTATGTACACTACCATGTCATCTGCAAATAATGATAGTTTTGTTTCTTCCTTTCCAATTTGGATGCCTTTTATTTCCTTTTCTTGTCTAATCGCTGTGGCCAATACTTCCAATACTATATTGAATAGAAGTGGTGAAAGTGGACACCCTTGTCTTGTTCCTGATCTTAGTGGAAAAGATTTTAGTTTTTGCCCATTGAGTATGATGTTGGCT
>PVKU01013090.1:0-31083 GCA_004027475.1 Anoura caudifer | reverse complement strand
GCAAACCACTACAACAGGAGCAGAAACACAGAAATGGAGATCACATGGAGGGTTAGCAATAGGGGAGTGGGAAGAGGAGAGAGGGGGACAAGGTACATAGAACAAGTAGCATAGATGGTAGGTAGAAAATAGACAGGGGGAGGGCAAGAATAGTGTGGGAAATGTAGAAGCTAAAGAACTTATGACACATGGGCATGAATTAAAGGGAATGTGGGTGGGAGGGGGTGTACAGGGTGGAGGGTAATGAAGGGGGGAAAATGGGACAACTGTAATAGCATAATCAATAAAATATAATTTAAAAAAAGAAAGTCTCCTTTGAAATTTTTCTCATTTTAACAAAAATCACATTACAAGATGTATAACTCTGTAATAATGATAATAAATGAACTACTATTAGACAAACAAGATTGGATCTCACAGTTGTTTATCAAAAGAAGCCAAAGACAAAAGACTATATCATTGTATATAAATCCATTTATATATAGTTCAAAAAAGACAAAACTCACCTAAAATTTTTAAATTTAGGATATTAGATATTTAGAGAGACTTAGTGGCCAGGATACAGCATGACAGGAAATCTAAAAAGGAGAAATAACTGGATAATACTTTGAGGTAGAGCTGGGATCCTATCTTTACAGGAGTAGGTGCTAGCAACCTATTGGGTAATTAGAGTTTCATCTTAATTGTTTAATTTGTTATTTTCCCCTTTGTACTTTGTTCCATTTAGAACTTCATAGGAAGTACTTACAGTGGTCTGGGAAAATATATCATCATCTCTGTGTCCTCTGACAATCATATCATCTTTTTTTATTGTTGTTCAAGTACAGTTGTCTCCATTTTCACCCAACCATGCATCCCTGCCCCACCCATCCCCTCCTCCCACCCTCTACCCTACTCCCCTTTGGTTTTGTCCATGGGTCCTTTATACATGTTCCTTGATGACCCTTCCCCCATTATCCCTTCCCCCTTCCTCTCTGATTACTGTCAGTTTGTTCTTTATTTCAATGTCTCTGGTTGTATTTTGTTTGCTTGTTTGTTTTCTTAATTAGGTTCCACTTATAGGTGAAATCCTATGGTATTTGTCTTTCACTACCTGGTATCATCTTAATACCATAAAATTATACCAAAATAAACCAAATTCTTGTGAGACTCAGAAGACTGACTCATCAAAATGGTGGAAGAAAAACAGTGCTACCACAACAAAACTTCTAATTCAAAAGATAAAAAAAGAAACCTTTGGCCCAGCATCATCAGTTCTATGCACATGCATGCATTGTACCCAGCCAGGCACATAAGTGACAGGACAGTGATTCTCATGGTCATCAGTTGTTGGATACATCCTTGGAAGAGAATAAGTCTCTTGTCAGCAAATCTTTCCCCTGGCAGATCTCACTTGTCCTTGTCCTTCAGGGACAGTCCTGGAAAGACAGTATGTACACATCAGCATATCTCTGGCTCGGGCTGGCATCTTTCTCCCAGAGCCTTGAGATTTCCAGAGGAGCCAGGATTCTCTGCCATGCTGGGTTAAGTCAGACACAAGCTCCTGTTCTCAAGGCTTGGTTTTTTCTGGTGACACAATTCCTGCTGGTGATCTATCAATTTTGAATTTGTTTTGGAAGACTCTTGCCCATAAGGCGATGCCAGAAATTGATCCACTATCTTCTAGCACTCAGATTTGGGAATGAAACCACTGAAGTTAGATACTTTTTTCTTTTGTAGGTAGCCCTTTCTGTGAAAAATCAGTGTGGTGGTTCAGAGTCATATAGAGCTGATTTTTTAAAGCCTTTAAAAAAATTTTTATTTTGAAATACTGTAGATTAACAATCATAGATCTTATTTTGAGCCTTGGCTGTGCTACTTGTCAGCTGTGACTTTGGCAAGTTAAACTCTCTGAACCTAAATTAACTCCATATAACATTTTCTCCACTGCATTTATCACTGTGCCTAACTCCCAGGACCATGCACTTGCCAACATTGATCCCCATCCATAGAAGCATGCCATGATTTAGAAACAGTACCTGACCATTCAGCATCCTCTCCACTACCCCAGACCCTGTGTACTAGGCAATACCACTGCATCTACACTTATGCTATGAAGGTCCTTGAAGTTTCTAGGACCAGAAACACATGGTCCATTATGCTGGCCCTAGAGTTTCTCTAACAGTGTGCAACAAAATTTTCAGTATTATCTCCCCACCAATCCCCCTCACTCTGGCCAAACCCACCTCCCTCCCTTGCTTACACCCTCCCCCTTGGTTTTGTCCATGCATCAGGGGGAGTGGTGGGGAGAAAATGCAGACAACTGTAATTGAACAACAATAAAGTAATTTTTAAAAATACATTAAAAGCATACATACATACAGAGGGTGGGCAAAAGTATTTTGTAATTGTAAAAAATAATACAAAAACAAACTTTTGCATACTCAAAACAAAAAAAATTTTCAGTATTAGTGTCCATTAACCTATGATCAGGTTTTACTATCTTCACAATCTATTGACCTAGCTGATTCCATCTACCTCCAATTCCTGTTTTCCTTTTCACTGCCAGATCATTGCATTTTCTCATTTTTCCTTTCTCTCTAATGCTCTGGATTACTCTCCCTTCATGTACTGTTTTATACACCTTCTCCTTGCTCTCTCAGATCTTTACAACATGCTCCCTGGGACTTCTGCTCTGTGATGCACAGATTCTCTTACATTCTCAACTCTTCTCTTTCTGCTTTGATTCAACCCTAGCTATGTCCAGTCACCCTTTATCTATATCAGTACTTTGCAGTGAGGCAGCCAGGGCTGCTCATTCTTGTACTCCCCATATGTAACAGAGTGGAGACATAAAGATGGTGTCATGACTCCACAGTACTACTGACAACAAATACTCCCCCTCTATCATAAAAGGGCCATGGTCCCTTGAGGCTTCTGCCATTTGGCTCTACCATTCTCCATCACTGTTCCTTACAAACCTATAAGACACACACTGTTCACGCATTTATAACTTTGGCACTTGGTTCACAGTCCTCTTCATCTCAACTCCTCCCACCATCATGGATAAATTCAATATACAACACACCCAACAACTTGGTTCCCCTTTACATGACCTCATCTCTAATGTGCTTTTCCTCCATTTACCTCAGATCTTTTTTCTTATTCTTGTACCTATACAGTTGTCTCTATTTCCCCCCTACCACTCCCCGCAATGCTAGTCATCCCCACCTCCCACTCTTGATCCCACCCCCTTTTGTCTTTGTTCATATGCCCTTTATACATGTCCCTTGATGACCCTTCCCCTTTGTCCCCCCATTATGCCCTCCCATCTCCCCTCTGGTTACTGTCATTTTGTTCTTTATTTCAATGTCTCTAATTATATTCTGCTTGCCTGTTTGTTTTGTTCATTAGTTTCCAATTATAGGCGAAATCATATGGTACTTGTCTTTCACCACCTGTATTATTTCACTTAGCATAATGCTCTCCAGTTCCATCCATGCTGTCATGAAAGGCAGGAGCTCCTTCTTTCTTTCTGCTGTGTAGTATTCCATCATGTAAATGTACCACAATTTTTTGATCCACTAACTTACTCATGGGCACTTAGGTTGCTTCCAGCATTGGCTATTGTAAATTGTGCTGCTATGAATATTGATTGGGGTGCATAGGTTCTTTTGGATTGGTGTTTCAGGATTCAGGATTAGGGTATAATCCCAGCAGTGGAATTGCCAGGTCAAAAGGCAGTTCCATTTTTAGTTTTTTGAGGAAATTCCATACTGTTTTCCACAGTGGCTGCACCAGTCTGCAATCCCACCCACAGTGTACTAGGGTTCCCTTTTCTCCACAACCTCACCAGCACTTGTTTGTTGATTTATTTATGATGGCCATTCTGACTGGTATGAAGTGGTGTCTTATTGTGGTTTTAATTTGCAACGCTCTGATGGTTAGTGATGCTGAACATCCTTTCATATGTCTCTGGGCCCTCTGTATGTTCTCCTTGGAGAAGTCTGCACAGGTCCTTTGCCCAGGTTTTAATTGGGTTGTTTGTCTTCCTGGAGTGGAGTCATGTGAGTTCTTTATATATTTTGGAGATCAAACCCTTGTCTGAGGTATCATTGGCAAATACATGTTTCCATATGGTTGGTTCCCTTTTCATTTTGCTGATTTTTTTTTTTAGCCATGAAGAAGCTTTTTATTTTGATGAAGTCCTTTTTATTTATTCTTTGCTTTTTGTCCCTTGCTCTAGGGGACATATTGGTGAAAATATTGCTGTGTAGAATATCTAAGATTTTCCAGCCTATGTTCTCCTCTAGGACCTTTATGGTGTCATGACTTATATTTAAGTCTTTTATCCATTTTGAGTTTATTTTGGTGTATGGTGTAAGTTGGAGGTCGAGTGTCATTTCTTTGCATGTAGCTGTCCAGGTCTCCCAACACCATTTGTTGAAGAGGCTACTTTTACTCCATTTGATGCTTCTTCCCCCTTTGTCGAATATTAATTGACCATACAGACATGGGTTTACATCTGGGCTCTCCATTCTGTTCCATTGGTCAATGTGTCTGTCCTTATGCCAGTACCAGACTGTTTTGATTACTGTGGCCTTGTAGTATTGTTTGATATCAGGCATTGAGAGCCCTCCTACTTTGTTCTTCTTTCTCAAAATTGTTGCAGCTATTTGGGTTTTTTTTTTTTTATGGTTCCAAATAAATTTTTGAAATGTTTGCTCTTTATTTATGAAATAAGTCATTGGTATTTTAATAGGGATTGCAGTAAACCTATAAATTGCTTTGGGTGGTACAGACATTTTGATGATGTTAATTCTTCCAACCCATGAATACAGTATATGCTTCCATTTGTTTGTGTCTTCTTTAATTTCTTTCTTCAATATTGTGTACTTTTCTGAGTACAGGTCTTTTACCTCCTTGGTTAGGTTTATTTCTGGGTACTTTATTTTTCTTGTTGCTATGTTAAATGGGATTTCCCCCCTAATTTCTGTTTCTGATATTCGTTGTTGGTGTACAAAAATGCCTTTGATTTCTGAATATTGTCTTTGTGCCCTGCTGTTTTGCCAAATTTGCTGATTAGGTCAAGTAATTTTTTGGTGGAGTCTATAGGATTTTCTATGTACACCATTATGCCATCTGCAAACAATGACAGTTTTCCTTCCCCCTTTCCAAGTTGGATGCTGTTTATTTCTTTTTCTTGTCTGATCATTGTGGCTAGGACTCCCAATACTATGTTGAATAGAAGTGGTGAAGGCAGACATCCTTGTCTTGTTCCTCATCTTAGTGGGAAAGCTTTTCGTTTTTGCCCATTGATTATGATGTTGACTATAGATTTCTCATATATGGCTTTTATTATGTTGAAGTATGCTTATTCTACTCCCACTTTGCTGAGTGTTTTTATCATTAATGGGAGCCATGCCTTATCAAATGCTTTTTCAGCATCTATTGATATGATCATATGATTTTTGTCTTTCATTTTGTTTATGTGACATATTATGTTTATTGATTTGTGACTATTGCACCATCCTTGCACCCCTGGGGTGAACCCCACTTGATCATGGTGTATGATCTTTTTAATGTATTGCTGGATCTGGTTTACCAATATTTTGTTGAGGATTTTAGCATCTACGTTCATCAGCAGTATTGGCCTGTATTTTCCTTTCTTTGTTATGTCTTTATCTGGTTTTGAGATTAGGATGATGCTGGCTTCATAAAAAGAGTTTGAGAGTCTTCCCTCTACTGGATATTTTTGTGTAGTATGTGAAGGATAGGGGTTAGCTCTTCCTTAAATGTTTTGTAAAATTCCCCTGTGAAACAATCTCGTCCAGGCCTTTTGTGTGCTGGGAGTTTTTTTTTTTTTTTGATTACTGCTTTGATTTCACCAGCTATTACTGGTCTGTTCAGGCTTTCTGCTTCATTGTCATTCAGTTTTGGAACATTATACTTTTCTAGAAATTTGTCCATTTCACCCAGGTTTTAAAATATCTTGGCATATAGTTGTTTGTAGTAATTTCTTACAATCCTTTGTATTTCTGTAGTATCGGTTGTAATCTCTCCTCTTTCATTTCTGATTGTGTTTATTTAGGTCCTCTCTCTTTTTTCTTGATGACTCTGGTTAAAGCATTTTCGATTTTGTTTATCTTTTCAAAGAACCAGCTGCTGAATTTATTGATCCTTTGAATTGTTCTTTTAATCTCTATATCATTTAATTCTGCTCTTATCTTGGTTATTTCCTTCCTTATACTCTCTCTGTACTTTGCTTGTTGTTCCTCCAGTTCTTGGCGATGTAGGGTTAGGTTATTTATTTGAAATGTTTCTATCTTTTTTAGGTAGCTATGTATCACTATGAACTTCCCCCTCAGGACTGCCTTCACTGTGGCCCATAAGTTTTGGACTGTTGTGTGTTCATTTTCATGTGTTCCCAGAAACTTTTTTATTTCTTCCTTGATCTCATTATTAAGCCATTCATTGTTTAACAGCATGCTATTCAATCTCCAGGAATTTGAGTGGTTTTGAGTTTTTTCCTTGAAGTTGTTTTCTAGTTTCAGGCCTTTGTGTCTGAGAAAATGCTTGATATGATTTCAGTTTTCTTGAATTTGTTGACAACACTTGTTTTGTGTCCTATCATTTGTGGTCTATCTTTCAAAATGTTCCATGTGTATTTGAAACAATGTGAATTTTGCTTCTTTGCAGTGAAAGGTTGTATATATATATCAGTTAAGTCCATTTGATCTACGGCATTGTTAAATGCCACAATATCCTTGTTGATATTTTATTTGGAAGATCTATCCTTTTTTTGACAGTGGGGTGTTAAAATCCCCTAGTATAAGTGTGTTGCTGTCTATATCTTTCTTGATGTCTACCAAGATTTTCCCTATATATCTGGATGCTCCTATGTTGGGTACTTATATGTTTATAATGTTTATGCCTTCTTGATGGTTTCTTCCCTTGAGTATTATGAAGTGCCCTTCTGTGTCTCTTTTTATGTCCTTTATTTTAAAGTCCATTTTTGCCTGATATAAGTATTGCTACCCCAGCTTTTTTTTCCTGTCCATTTGCCTGGAATATTTTTTTCCAACCCTTCACTTACAGTCTGTGTGGGTCTTTTGTTCTGAGGTAGGTCTCTTGTAGGCAGCATTTGTGTGCATCATGTTTTCTGATCCATTCAGCTACCCTGTATCTTTTATTGGAGAAATTAATTCATTTACATTTAAGGTTATTATTCAGGTTATCAATAATAATAGGCACCTATTCACTTTTCCCCTTTGTACTTGTGTTCCTCTCTCTCTCACTTTTTTTCTTCATCTTCTTAAAGCAATCACTTTAGCATATCTTGCAGTGCTGGTTTGGGGGAGGTGTATACTTTCAGCCTTCTTTTGTCTGAGAAACTCCTTATTTCAACTTCCATTCTAATTGAGAGGCTTGCTGTGCTGCAGGCCTTTGCTTCTCATTACTTGGAATATTTCTTGCCATTCCCTTTTGGCTAGTGTTTCTGTTGAGATATCAGCTGGTGCCCTTTTCAGGGCTCCCGTGTATGTTACTTCCTGTTTATCCCTTGCTGCCTTTAAGATTCTCTCTTTGTCTTGGAATTTTGCCATTTTAATTATGATGTGTCTTGCAGTGGGCCTCTTTGGGTTCCTCTTGATTGGGACCCTCTGTGCTTCCATGATTTGTGTGAGTTTTTCTCCCATCAAATTAGGGAAGTTTTCCATCATTTCTTTTTCAAACAGGTTCTCTATCCCTTGCTCTTCTTTTTCTCCTTCTGGTATCCCTATTATATGGATATTATTATGTATCATTCTGTCCTGCAGTTCCCTTAACCCCTCTTCATTCTTTTTGAATCTTTTTTTCCTTTTCTTGTTCTTTCTGGGGGCTTTTTCCTACCTTGTCCTCGAGCTCAGTGACTCGATTCTCTGCTTCATCAAGCCTGCTTTTGACTCCTTCTACTGTATTCTTCAATTCAGAAATTGTATTCTTCATTTTCTCTTGGCTCTTGTTGATAGTTTATATGTTTTTTTTATGCTTACATAGTTTTCAGTAAGTTCTTCATAGGTTCCATGTAGTTTTTGGTAATTCTCAGTGAGCTCATTGAGCTTCCTTATAACCATTGTTTTGAACTCAACAATTAATAGTTGACTTGCCTCTATTTCATTTAGTATTCTTTCTGAGGATTCCTCCTTTACATTTGATTGGGGGTTGTTTCTTTGTCTTCCCATTATTTGTAAGACTCTTCTTGTTTGCTTCTGTTTCTTAAATTAATCTTTTTTGACTCCCTGAGATTGTGGTGTGAAGTTTTATGGAAGGAGATCTGTGAGATTCAGTGGTGCAGTCTCCTTGATCTCCTGTACTTGACATTCTTGTGATGCCCTTTATGCTGTTTATTTTAGCTCTCTAGATATAATTTGGTATTGATTGTGTTTGGGTCATTTTTTTGGTGGGTCCTTCTCTTCAGCTGGTTGACTGAAGGTCACTCTCTCCATCATGTCTTGTGTGCTGTTGTGCTCGTGCTGCCAAATCAAAACCACAACCACAAAAATAACCTTTCCCTCCCCAAAATTCCACTATCCACAGCAAATGAACCAGTATTAATAAGGGCATAAAGAGATTAAGACTATTATAAGAAAAGAGAGAAATAAACTATAGTAAAAAATCTAGTGACTTAATATGCACAAACTTGAGATGCACAAGAAATGAATGTTAAAAAGTTATGCAGGGGACTTCCAGCCAAGATGGATGCATAGGTAGACACAGTGTGCCTCATCGTAAAACCAAAATTAAGCACAACCAAAATCTAGAAACAAACAAAAAAAACCCCAACCATATCTGACAGAAAATTGAACTGTAAGGAAGTCTGACAACCATTCATCCAGACCAGTAAGAGGGGCAGAGTTGCGGCTGGGGAAGAGGGGTCATGGCAGGAAAAAGCAGTGGTTGGTGGTCCCGGGCATGCAGGTGGTGGCTGGCAGACCACAGGCATGGGGTGGCAACAGGCAGACCCAGTGAGGCATGAAAGGTGGCAGGCTGACCACAGACACACATTCGTGCACAGATAAACCATGCGAAAATGGGGAGAGACAGACTGTGCAACCCAGGACCCCAGCACCAGGAAATAAAGCCTAAAAGCACCGATTGAAAACACTTGTGGGGGTTGAGGTGCCAGGAGAGACTCCTGGTCTCACAGGAGAGTTTGTTGGAGAGACCCACAGGGTCCTAGAACGTACACAAGCCCACCTACCCAGGAACCAGCACAAGAAGTTCCCAGTTTGTTTGTGGGAAGCGGCGGAAGGGACTGAAATATGAGAGAGTGGACCACACCGTTGCTGTGGCTGTCACGCACACGCGTGTATGTCCCGGATACAGTGTCACATACAGTGTCACAATGCAGTGACTGGGTTGACCCACCCTGGTGAACACCTAAGGCTCCACCCATCACTACATAACAGGCACGGCTAGACCCCCCTAAAAATGGTTCAAATAGAAGAACAGATCAAAGCCCCAGAGCCAATACATCTAAGCGATCAAGTGATAACCAACCTATCAGATGCACAGTTTAAAGCACTGATGATCAGGATGCTCACAGAATTGGTTGATTTTGGTCACAAATTAGATTTAAAAAAATGAAGGCTACACTAAGTGAAATGAAGGAAAATACACAGGGATAAAGAAAACTAGGACTCAAATCAATGGAGTGGACCAGAAGGAAGAAAGAAACAACCAAACAGAAAAGAATGAAGAAACAGGATTCAAAAAAATAGGAGAGGCTTAGGAATCCCCAGGACATCTTTAAACGTTCCAACATCCGATATATAGGGGTACCAGAAGGGGAAGAGGAAGAGCAACAAGTGGAAAAGTTATTTGAACAAATAATAAAGAGAACTTCCCCAATCTGGCAAAGGAAATAGATTTCCAGGAAGTCCAGGAAGCTCAGAGAGTCCCAAAGAAGGTGGACCCCAGGAGGAACACACCAAGGCATAGTTACATTAGCCAAGATTAAAGATAAGGAGAGAATCTTAGAAACTGCAAGAGATAGGGAGACAGTCACCTACAAAGGAGTTCCCATCAGACTGTCAGCTGATTTCTCAAAAGAGACCTTCCAGGCAAGAAGGGGCTGGAAAGAAGTATTCCAAGTCATGAAAGGCAAAGACCTACATCCAAGATGGCTCTATCCAGCAAAGCTTTCATTTAGAATGGAAAGGCAGAGAAAGTGCTTCTCAGATAAGGTCAAGTTAAAGGAGTTCATCATCACCAAGCCCTTATTATATGAAATGTTAAAGGGACTTATCTAAGAAAAAGAAGGTAAAAAACATGTATAATAAAACGACAGGAAAATCACAATTATTAGCCACCACATCTAAAACAAAAACAAATTAAGCAAACAACTAGACCAAGAACAAAACCACAGAAATAGAGATCACATGGAGGGTTAGCAACAGGGGAGTGGGAGGAGGAGAGGGGGGCAAGGTATAGAGAATAAGTAGCATAGATGATGGGTAGAAAATAGACAGGGGGAGGGCAAGAATAATGTGGGAAATGTAGAAGCTAAAGAACTTATGACACAGGTACATGAAGTAAAGGGGTGAATGTGGGTGGGAGGGGGGTGCAGGGTGGAGGGGA
The DNA here is from genome assembly GCA_004027475.1 of Anoura caudifer. Taxonomy (NCBI): domain Eukaryota; kingdom Metazoa; phylum Chordata; class Mammalia; order Chiroptera; family Phyllostomidae; genus Anoura; species Anoura caudifer. Next base: position 20,484 of record PVKU01013090.1, on the reverse strand, counting down.
ATGAAGGGGAAACTGGGACAACTGTAATATCATAATCAATAAAATATATTTAAAAATAAAATTTAAAAAAGTTATGGAAGAAAGAAAATGTCACAAATCATGAAGACCACAGTGGATTTTGTCTCAGTAGCTTCTAGTATTTATCACTGTTTTTTCTTTCTGGATCCACCTTTGGTGATGTCTGATGTTGACCCCATCTGACCTTAGGCAGCCTGCTCTGAGACTACCAGGGATCTACTCTGTGGCTGTCCCCTTCAGTTGTTAATCTGGTCACTTTGCACTCAGCAGTTGGGCTTAAGCACCACAGGGTGGGGCAGAATCCCTTGTGGGGTTGGGACTATTGTTTCCCTTCAGGATGCTGCTGCTCAGAAGGAAGTGGTCTGCCTGATCAGGATGATTGCTGCTATATGGGGGATGGCTCAGCACTGGGATCCCAGTGGCAACTCTCTCAGTTCTTTCCCCAAAGCCCCTGTCCCTAGTCTCTCCTCAAGCATCTCTAGTCCAAACTGCCCCACCTTTGCCAGGCATCTACTGTCTGTGGCTGACTCCCTCAGTTATTAATCTAGTCACTCTGCACTCAGCAGTCAGACTTAAGTGCCACAGAGACCCTGTCAGGGACATGGCTATTGTTTCCCCTCAGGCTGCTGCTGCTCAGAGGGAAGTGGTCTGCCTGAGCACAATGGCTGCTGCTGTCTGGGGGATGACTAAACACCTGGTTCCAGGAGTCTGTTCTCTCAGCTCTCTCCCCAGAGCTTCCATCCCCAGTCTCTCCTCAGGTGTCTCTAGCCGTCTCTCTCCCCACCTTTGCTGGAGTCCAGGGTAAGTGTTTGCAAATGAAAATTTGTGTGTTGGCCCTTTAAATGGCTCTTTGTGTCTCCAGCCATCTGTCTCCGGCAGAGAGCAACCCTGCCACTTTTCATGGCGGGTTGTTATCTGTGTCCTTTTAGGGCCTGGTGCTGGGGATCCTAGCTTAGGGTTTAGACCCCATTCGTCTCAGGGGGATCTTACTGCCTGCTTAACTATCCCTCCAGTGCTGCTGCCTGTGGACACCCACCTACCCCTCTCGAGTCTCTACCACACTCCTTACCAGTTACTTAGTGCTGAAGCTGATTCTTCCATCTGTCCAAGGTTATAAGTCCTCTCTTGCTATTGTTCAGTTGTTTGTTTTTGGTAATTTCTCCACAATTTAGTTGTAATTCCAGATTGGTCCTGGGAGGGAGTTAGTGTGGCTTCCATTCAGTCCTCCCCCATGTTGTGCCTCTTATCTCAGTTTTTACAAAGATTTATTTATTTAATTATTTATTTTTAGAGAGAGAGGAAGGGAAGGAGAAAGAGAGAGAGACACACAGCAATGTGTGGTTGCCTCTTATGTGCCCCTGCAACTTGGGACATGGCCTGCAACCAAGGCATGTGCCCTGACTGGGAATCTAGCCAATGATCCTTTGGTTCACAGGCCTACACTCAATCTACTGAGCTACACCAGCCAGGGCTTCTCTCAGTTTTTTATGCTACTATCACATCCTAAATTTTATCGTAAAGTGAAATTTCTCCACTTCAGAAATTCCTGTTGAAATATCCTACTCTGATCAAAACTTTCTATTCTTAGACTTTGATACTCTACTGCTTTCACTATACCTTTTAAACTTCATCATGATTTAGAGAACTGACCCATATACTTTCTTCCTTTCTTCTTTTCCCCTTACTCCTGCACCCTTTTTTTCCTATCCAAATTAGAATCCATGGCTCAGGTCTTGCAAATGCATGGTAATATTGTTCCCTATTTACATTTCTCTGCAACCATTAGACAAATACCAAACATGGATGACTGTATCCCCTCACTTCTTGCACATGGCTGTCAAGCACAGCTACAGAAAGTCATGCAATGTGGCATATCACTAGCACTCTAGATAAATGGTGACAAATGAATCCTTTAAACTGCCCAAGGATCCTATTTGACTGGTGTGGCTCAGTTGATTAGGTATTGTCCCACAAGGTGACAGATCACAGGTTTGATTCCCAATTGGGGCACATGCCTGGGTTGCGGGCTTCTGTCCCAGTTGGGGCACATATGGGAGGCAACCAATCGATGTTTCTCTCCCTGTCTTTCTCCCTCCCTTCCCCTCTCTATAAAAATAAGTAAATATTTAAAAAATAAACAACCCAAGGATCCTATCATATATTTCTTGTGAATTTACTTCTCCATTATCATCAAATCTCTATTTCCATTGCCCATCCTCTCACACTCAGCAAATGACCTTGTCTTCCTTCTTCACAGATAAAATAGAAGCTTTCAATGGGAAACAACCTCATCTCTCCCCCACTAAATCCATAAGACTATCTATTTGCACCAAACCTGTCTCCTTCCTCCTCTTATATAAACCTCACTTACCACCTGTAATTTCTTTCTCCTTCCAGCATTCTCAGTATCTTGAAGTATTGATTATCCCCCTTGGGCTGCTGTATTTTCAACCTAAGTGTATTGAAAGAATAGTCTACACAACTCTGTCCTCTTTTTCTCATTATTCATGCACTTCACAACCTCCTTCAGTGTGGTTTGAACCTGAGCTACTCCTAAATGTGCTCTTGATCATATATCAATACCACAAAAAATTACTAAGCTCACTCAATGGCCACTTCTAAGTCCTCATCTCATTGACATCTCAGTAGCATTTAATGCAGAGATGATTACTCTCTATCATTTTAAATACCTGGTCTTAACTTTCTCATAACAGATTCCCACCACTGTGTCAGAAACTTGTACTATATGCAAAATTTAACTATGAGAATTCTTGAAATATTTCTCCTAATGATCTTCTTCTTTTTTTTTTTCTGTTTTCTTATAAGACATCTCACATATACCTTTGGATCTAAGTACCACCTGTGTACTGATTTTTTTTAATGCTCATTATAAGAAATTCAAGCAATACAGAACAGGACAAAGAAGAAAGAAGGTTAATCACCTTAAAATGTTACACTCTAAAACAGCCACCATTAATATTAAGTGAAAATCAATTCAGACATCTCCAAATGCATGAGGAAATGTTGTTATTAAGTTTTTCTTTGAGAAGATGCAGTAGTGAGCAATTTTCTTCTGTCCCTTGGGTGGTGATTTCCTTCAAACCAGGTTTTAAATCTGTCTTTGCATATTATGTTCCTGTTTACTTTTTTCTTTAGTACGTTTGCATAATAGCCTGCTTCTTCCCATCTTGCTCATACTTAAGTGGAAAGTGGTGTTCAGTCTGCAATTTTCTCTGGTATGGGGTGGATGAATTCTCCTGCTTGCGTACTTACCTTACCTAAAAAATTTCTGTCCCCTTCTGAGAACCACACTGTAAGCAGTGTGTCTAGCCATCCATCTCACTGTACCTGAAGTGTTCACAGAATTGTGGTACTAGTGGTGGTGGTGAATAGTTGCTTTTTGCTGACAGCCAATCAATAGGCCAATCAATAACTAAGAGGATTATGAACACTATTGCTCATTTAGATCAGTTCTTATCTCCACAAAATTAAGGAATCCCTGAAATACCTGCATGGGAAAAGATGAGCAGGAATTTGTTGTTGGGTAGGCCAAGGACAGTAATTGCCAGAACATAAACAGGGGATGTCCGTGAATCTTTTGGTTATATGGAGCTAGAGAGTAAAAGAGAAAAACAGACTAGAAATATAAATTATGCTGTCAGCTGCCAGGGAAAAACATGGTGGCATAAAGTCAAATCACACAATTTCCCTCCTCCAATGCTTGCTAAAATGAACCCAAAAGAAAAATAGTAAAATCCAGCAAAAAGCATACCAAGCCACAACAAAACATGGAAGGAACCTCATGCCATAAATTTGAAAAGTGATAGAGCCCTGACCCTCCCAGCAACTATTCACTATGCAGGTGTGAGAATTCATCCACCCCATTTCAGAGAAAAAAAGGGATTTAACATGGCTTTCCATTTAAGTATGAGCAAGATGAAAAGAAGCGAACTATTATGCAAACGTAGTAAAGCAAAAAAAGTAAACAGGAACATAATATGCAAAGACAGGTTTAAAACCTAGTTTGAAGGAAATCACCACCCAGGGGACAGAAGAAAATTGCTCACTACTGCATCTTCTCAAAGGAGAACTTAATAACAACATTTCCTCATGCATTGGGAGATGTCTGAAATGTTCACTTAATGTTAATGGAGGCTGTTTTGGAGTGTGGCATTTTAAGGTGATTTTGTTTTTTACTTTCTTCTTTGTCCTGTTCTGTATTGCTTGAATTTCTTATAATGAGCCTTTTTTAAATCAGCACACAGTTGAACTTAGATCTGTAGGTTTTTGTGCAATGCCTTAGGAAAAAAGCATAAATAACAGAAGAGCATTAGGAGATATGTGTGAGGAATCTCTGTATTTTATGATTGCATATAGTAAAATTTTACTGGCAAAATAGACCCAGAAGGGTATCCAAAGAATTGGAAGAAAATGTAGGAATGTTATACCAATTAAGATAAAGACAGAACGTGGTTAAAATGGGAGTAATAAACTTTTTTAAAATATATTTTATTGATTATGCTATTATAGTTGTCCCATTCCCCCCCCCCTTTATTCCCCTCTGCCCTGCACACCCCCTCCCACCCACATTCCCCGCTTTAGTTCATGTCCATGTCATACATATAAGTTCTTTGGCTTCCATATTTCCCATACCATTCTTAACTGCCCTCTGTCTATTTTCTACCTACCATTTATGTTACTTATTCTCTGTACCTTCCCCCCGCCCCCTCCCACTTTCCCACTGATAACTCTCCATGTGATCACCATTTCCGTGTTCTGTTCCTGTTGATTGTTTGCCTAGTTTGTTTTTTATTTTGTTTTGTTTTGGTTTGGTTTTAGGTTCAGTTGTTAATAACTGAGTTTGTTGTCATTTTACTGTTCATAGTTTTGATCTTCCTCTATTTCTTAGACAAGTCCCTTTAACATTTCATATAATAAGGGCTTGGTGATGATGAACTCCTTTAACTTGACCTTATCTGAGAAGCATTTTATCTGCCCTATGATTCCAAATGATAGCTTTGCTGGATAGAGTCATCTTAGAAGTAGGTCCTTGCCTTTCATGACTTTAGATACTTCTTTCCAGCCCCTTCTTGCCTGTAAGTTTTCTGTTGAGAAATCAGCTGATAGTCTAATGGGAACTCCTTTGTAGGTAATTCTCTCCTTTTCTCTTGCTGCTTCTAAGATTCTCTCCTTATCTTTAATCTTGGCTAATGTAATTATGATGTGCCTTGATGTATGTATTCCTCCTTGTGTCCAACTTCTTTGGGACTCTCTGAGCTTCCTGGACTTCCTGGAAATCTATTTCCTTTGCCAGGTTGGGGAAGTTCTCCTTCATTACTTTTTGAAATAAGTTTTCAATTTCTTAGTCTTCCTCTTCTCCTTCTGGCACCCCTGTGATTCAGATGTTGGAACGCTTAAAGATGTCCTGGAGGTTCCTAAGCCTCTCCTCACTTTTTTTGAATTCTTGTTTCTTCATTCTGTTCTGGTTGAATGGTAATTTCTTCCTTCTGCTCCAAACCATTGATTTGAGTCCTGGTTTCCTTCCCATCACTGTTGGTTCCCTGTGGATTTTTCTTTATTTCACATAATGCAACCTTCATTGCTGCCTGGGTCTTTTTTATGATCTTGAAGTACCCAGTGAGTTCCTGGAGCATCTTGACAACCAGTGTTTTGAACTGTGTATCTGATAGGTTAGCTATCTTTTTGTCGATTAGTTGTACTTTTTCTGGAGCTTTGAACTGTTCTTTCATTTGGGCCATTTTATTTTCTGTCTCAGCGCACCTGTTATGTAGTAAGAGCCAGAGCCTTTGGTGTTCACCAGGGTGGGGCAACTCATGTGACTGGGTTTTGATGCTATATGTGGGGGAGGGGTCTGAGAGGGAACAATGCTGCTTGCTCCACTCTCTGCCAGTCTTCAGTCACTTCCCCAGCTACCCACAATCAAATTGGGCCCTTCTGGTGTGATTCCTGGGTGGGTGGGTTTGTATACATTCTAGGACTCTGTGGGTCTCTCCAACAAACTCTTCTGTGAGGCTGGGAGTTTCTCCCACTGCTGCCTCAATCCCCACAGGAGTTTTCAGTCAGAAGCTTTGAGGCTTTATTTCCCTGTACTGGAACCCTGGGTTCTGTGGTCTACCTCCCTCCCTAGTTGTTCCTCCCAGTTTATCTGCACGCAAATGTGGGATCACCCACTTGGCCAGCCTCCACCTCACCCGGTCCACCAGCCCCTACCTTGCCGAATGTGAGTCCTCTCCACCCATCTCCACCCCTCCTACCAGTCTGGATGAATGTTTTTTTCTTTAACTCCTTGGTTGTTGGACTTCCATACAGTTCTCGTCAGTTCTTGTTTTTTGTTTTCAAATTGTTGTTGTCCTTCTTTTGGTTGTGTGGGGAGGCACAGTGTGTCTATCTACACCTCTATCTTGGCTGGAAGTCCAGGAGTAATAAGGTTTATGTTGAATCCTAATGAGAGGTCAATGAGATGAAGACTAAAAAGTGGCCATTGAGTTTATTAACTTATTGGTCATTAGTTTCTTACCAAGAGTACTTTTGAGGGAATTGTGGAGACCCAGATAGACTGACATAGTTTGAGAAGTCATGAATATTGAGGATATGAGGACAGATTCACATCAACTATTTTTCTAATATATAAAAATGTATTTTATTGTTCTTCAATTACAGTTGTTCCAATTAATACTCATGAGATGGAGCTATTAGAGGTGGAAAGGTTTTAATACAGAAACACAGTGGGATAATCATTAAAGCAAGATTTTCAAAATGCAGGAAGGTAACTAAGTGCAGGTAATGGGTGATGTTTAGAGAACAGGAGGGAAGGAGACTAGGTTGTAGCAAATGAGGATAGGTTAATATATTTAATGGTAGAAGGTCATGTTCATATATGTTGTAGTATGTCTCAGTATTTCATGCCTTTTATGGCTGAATAATATTCCATTGTATTGATATAACACATTTTTTGAATGGAATATGAGGTTTAATTGACTTTTTAAATTTTTTTCCACAGAATGCAAATCATATTTAATATTTAGCAATTACAAGAGCTTTTCTTTTCTTTTTTTTAGAAACAGGTTTCCAATATTATTTATTATCTTTTTTAATTTTATTTTAATTGTTGTTCTTATACAGTTTTCTGTTTTCTACTCCCATCCCATCCCACCGCCCCAGCCCTCCCCAGCTCCCTCCCATTTCCACCCTCCCCCAGCTTTTGTCCATGTGTCTTTCATACTTGTTGCTCTAATCCCTTCCCCTTTTCCCTGGATATTCCTATCCCTCTCCTCTCTTGTTCTCAATTTCAGTGTCTTTGGTTATATTATGCTTATTTGTTTGTTTTTTTTTATTAGGTTCCTGTTAAAGGTGAGATCATATGGTATTTGTCTTTCACCTCCTGGCTTATTTAACACATTTTTAATTCATTCATCTGTTGATGGACATTTTGCTATTGCAAATAGTGTTGCTATGAATAGTCATTACCAGTATTTATTTAAGTAACTGCTTTCAGTTTGGGGGACATATACCCATGAGTGGAGTTGCTTAGTCATATGGTAACTCTATGTTTAAATTTTTGAGCAACTGCCATACTCTTTCTACAGTGTCTGCACCATTTTACTCTCTTATCAGCAATATACAGGAGTTTCAATTTCTTTTTTAAAGATTTTATTTATTTTTAGAGAGAGGGGAAGGGATGGAGAAAGAGAGGGAGAGAAACATCAGTGTGTGTTTGCCTCTCATGTTCCTCCTATTGGGGACCCAGCCCACAAAACCAGGCATGTGCCCCGACTGGGAATCGAACCAGTGACCCTTTGTTCACAGACCGGCACTCAATCTATTGAGCCACACCAGCCACGGCCATATCCGTGTAAAAAGTAGTTATATTCTCTTTTTTAAAAATAATTGTAGCAATCTTGGTGAGTGAGAAGTAGCATCTCATTGTAGTTTAGATTTGCTTTCCCCAATGTCTAATGATATTGAGCATCTTTTTACGTGTTTGCTGCCTATTTGTATGTCTTTTGTGGAGAAATGTCTATTTGAGGCCATGTTTTAATTGGGTTATTTGTCTTTCTGTTAAATTGTAAAAATTATTTATACATACTTGATATTATCCTCTTATCAAATATATGATTTGCAATCATTTTCTCTCATTCTGTAGATTATTTTACTTTCTTTATACTGTCCCTTGATAAATAAGAGTTTTTAATTTTGACAAAGTTCAGTTTCTCTTTTTCTTTCTTGTGATGCTTGTCCTTTTAGTGTCACATATAAGAATTCATTGCCAAACCCAAGTGCATAAAGATTCACTCCTATGTTTTCTTCTAGAAGTTTTATAGCTTTAGCTCTTACATTTAGGTGTTTGGTCCATTTTTAGTTGATTTTTGTATGTGAGCAAGGAGGCCACTGAAGCTAGACTAGAGTAAATGAAGGGACAGTAGAAGAGGTCAGAGAGTTAACAAAGGTAACAGGTAAGAATTTTTAAGCTTAACAATGATATGATTTTACTTGGATTTTAAGTGTTTTTTTAAATTAAAGAAACTGTTGAAAAGACAGTTTCATGTTCATCTAGTTTTCTGTAATAGATGGATCTTACATAATCATAGGACAATATTACATTGTTCAGAGACAGAGGTAGAGAGAAAGAGAGAGAGAGGAGAGATGAGGAATTTGATGTTTTTGCACCATTGTGTATCATTCTATATCATTTTATCACGTGTATAGATTCATGTAATCACCACAATTAGGATACAGCACTCTTTTTTATTAATTTTTTTTATTTTAATTGTTGTTCTTGTACAGTTAGGATACAGCACTCTTACACCTCCATAAAGATCTCCCTCATGACTTCCCTTTATAGTTACACTCCCTACTTTCCCTACCATCCTTCCTAACCCCTGCCAAACAATAATCTTTTTTCCTTTTCTATGATTTTGTTATTTCCAGAATATTATATAAATGGGATCATACAGTATATTACAGTTTAAGATTAGCTTTTTTCTTTCAACTTAATAATGCTGAGACCCATCCAAGTTGTTGCATGCATTGATTGTTTACTACTTTTGGTAGCTGAATAGTATTCAATGGCATGGATACACCACAGTTTGCTTAATCATTTACCTATTGACATACATTATGTACATTATGTGATCTTTTGGGATTGGCTTTTTTTTTCCCTTTCATCATAATGCCCTTGAGGTCCATGTAATTTGTGTGCATCAGAAGATCATTCCCAGTGCTTGGTTATTACAAATAAAGCTGCTATGAACATTTGTGCACAGGATTTTGTGCAGACATATGTTTTCATTTCTTTAGGGTAAATGCCTAGGAGTAGAATTGCTGGGTCATACAATACATGTATGTTTAGTTTTTTGGAAAAAAGAAAATCTTCTCCAGGGTGGCTGTACCATTTTTACATTCCTACCAGCAATGTATGACAGATCCATTTTCTTCTCAATTTTGTCAGAATTTGTATTCTAATTTTTTATTTTAGCTGTCCTAATAGATGTGTAGAGATATTTCATTAAAGTCACAATTTGCATTCCCCTAATGGATAATGATATTGAACATCTCTTCATGCACTTATTTGCCATGTATATATTCTCTTCAGTAAAATGTCTCTCCATGTTTTAAAATAATTTATAATTGTTCAATTACAGTTGACATACAATATTATATTACTTTCAGGTGTACAACTCAGTAATTACACATTTATATAATATTGTTCTCTGTATCTACAATGCTACTTTTGTTGTTTGCTCACTTATTTTGTTCTTTAGATTATGCATATAAATGAAATCATATGGCACCTGTTTTTCTCTGACTGACTTGCTTCACTCAGCACAATACACTGTAGGTCCATCCATCTTGTCATGAATGGCAATATTTCATTCTTTTTTATGGCTAAATAATATTCCATTATATATGATGAGGTCTATACAGAAAAAGTCCAACCATTGTTAATATAATGAGAGTGGTTTGCGTGACATCAATGTAACCTGGCAGCCAAGGAGAGTGGACTGGAATGTGCATGCACAAACAATGATAACTTTACTATACTAGCCAGTGAGGGCAGTAGATGACATTGAGTGAGCATGTGTACTGTGTGGTTGTCACATTCAAAATGACTGAGCAAGTAGAGCAACAACTCTGCACCAAATTTTTCATTAAGCTTGAACATTCCCCCACAGAAACTATTTGGATGATTCAGAAGGCCACAGCTATGGGCAACTGGGGACTGCCAGCTTCATCATGACAACATACCCACTCATGCATCATGTCTCATACAGAGTTTATTGGTGAAATATCAAATCACCCAGGTGATTCAGTCTCCCTATAGCCCAGATTTCATGTCCTGCAATTTCTGGCTTTTCCCAAAACTAAAATCACCTTTGAAAGGCAAGAGATTTTAGACCATCAGTGAGATTCAGGAAAATATGATGGGGCAGCTGATGGAGATTGGGAGAACTGTATGAGATTCCAAGGTGCCTACTTTGAAGGGGACTGAGGCATCATTGTCCTTGTACAATGTTTCTTGTATTTTGTATTGTCTTCAATAAATGTCTCTATTTTTCATATTACATGGCTGGATACCCTTATGTACCACTTCTTGTTTATCCACTCGTCTATTGATGAACACTTATCTTGCTTCCATATTTTGGCTATTGTAAATAATGCTGCAATGGACATATATATACAAATGTGTTTTCAAATTACTGTTTTGGGTTTCTTCAGATAAGTACCCAGAAGTGAGATTGCTGGGTCCTTTGTTGTATCTTGTTGTAGCCTTTGTTTTAAAGTCTATTTTGCCTGGTATCAGTATTGGTACCCCAGCTTTACTTTTTCTTTTTTTTTTTCTGGTTTCCATTTTCATGAAATATATTCTATTCCTTTTACTTTCAGTCTGTGCTTGCCTTTCAGTCTGAAGTGACTCTCTTGTAGAACGCATATGTATGGGTCTTGTTTTCTTATCCATTCAGCCACCCTACATCTTTTGATTGGAGTATTTAATCTATTTGCATTTAAAGTAATTGTTGATAGATTTGTATTTATTGCCACTTGATTATTTATATTTTTAATCATTTTCCCTCTCCATCTTCTCAAACAAGACCCTTTAACATTTCGTGTAATACTGGTTTGATGGTGATGAACTCCTTTTTCTTGTCTGGGAAGCTCTTTATCTGTCCTCTGATTCTAAATGATAGCTTTGCTGGGCAGAGTAATTAATCTTGGTTATAGGTCCTTACTTTTTACCACTTTGAATATTTTGTGCCAGTCCCTTCTGGCCTACAAACTTTCTGTTGATAAATAAACTGACAGTCTTATATGACCTCCCTTGTAGGTAACTAACTTTTTCTCTTGCTGCTTTTAAGATTCTCTCCTTGTCTTTAACCTACAGCATTTTAATTATGATGTGTCTTGCTATGGCCCTCTTTGGGTTCATCTTCTTTGGAACTCTCTGAACTTCCTGGACTTTGCAAACTCAGAGAATGACCTTTTTGTTCACAGGCTGGCATTCAATCCACTGAGCCACACCAGCCAGGGCTGTACCACAGTTTTTTGATACACTCATTTACTGATGGGCACTTAGGCTCTTTCCAGCACTTGGCTATTGTAAATAGTGCTGCTATGAACATTGGTGTGCATAGGTTCTTTTGGATTGGTGTTTCAGAATTCATTGGATCAAAAGGCAGTTCCATCTTTATTTTCTGAGGAAATTCCATGCTGTTTTCCACAGTGGCCTCACCAGTCTGCATTCCCACCAACAGTGCACTAGGGTTCCCTTTTCTCTACATCCTCACCAGCACTTTTTTTTTCATTTGTTTATAATGGCCATTCTTACTGGTGTGAAGTGGTATCTCATTGTGGTTTTAATTTGCATCTCTTATGGCTAGTGATTTTGAGTATTCTTTTATATCTCTCTGGGCTCTCTGTATGTCCTCCTTGGAGAAGTGTTTGTTCAGGTGCTTTGCCCATTTTCTAATTGGATTGCTTGTCTTCCTGGTGTTGAGTCACATGAATTCTTTATATATTTTGGAGATCAAACCCTTGTCTGAGGGCCCTGGCTGGTGTGTCTCAGTACATTGAGCACCAGTATGTGAATCAAAGGGTCACTGGTTCAATTCTCAGTCAGGGCACATGACTGGATTGCAGGCCAGGTCCTCACTGGCAGGCACATGAAAGGCAACCACACATTGATGTTTCTCTCCCTCTCTTTTTCCCTCCCTTCTCCTCTGTCTAAAAATAAATAAATAAAATCTTTTAAAAAGTCTTGTCCAAAGAATCATTGGTAAATATGTTTTCCCATATGGTTGGTTCCCTTTTCATTTTGCTGGTGTTTTCTTTAGCTGTGCAAAAGATTTTTAATTTGATGTAGTCTCATTTGTTTATTCTTTCCTTTATATCCTGTGCCCTGGGAGATACATCAGTATAGATATTTCTGCATGGGATATCTGAGATTTTCCTGCCTATGTTTTCCTCCAGGACTTTTATGGTGTCATGACATATTTTAGTCTTTTATCTATCTTGAGTTTACTTTGGTGGACGGTGTAAGTTTGTGGTCTAGATTCATTGTTTTGCATGTACCAGTCCAGTTCTCCCAGCACCATTTACTGAAGAGGCTATGTTTATTCCATTTTATGCTCCTGCCCCCTTTTTTTGAATATTAATTGACCATAGAGACATGGGTTTATTTCCGGGCTCTCTATCCTGTTCCATTTATCCATGTGTTTGTTCTTATACCAGTACCAGATTGTTTTGATTACATTGGCCTTGTAATATATAGTTTGATATCAGATATTGTGATCCCTCCTCCTTTTTTCTTCTTTCTTAAGATTACTAAGGCTATCCAGGGTCATTTTTCATTCCATATAATTTTTGAAGTATTTGTCCTATATCTGTGAAATATGTCATTGGTATTTGAATAGGGATTGCATTGAATCTATAGATTCCTTTGGGTAGTATGGACATTTTAATGATATTAATGCTTCCATTTTTTGTGTTTTCCTTAATTTCTTTCTTCAATGTTCTGTAGTTTTCTGAGTTCAGGTCTTTTACCTCCTTTATTAGGCTTACTCCTAGGTACTTTATTTTTCTTATTGCTATGTCAAATGGGATTGTTTTTCCTGATTTCTGTTTCTGATATTTGTTGACAGAGTACAAAAATGCCTTTGATTGACTAAATATTGACTTTGTGTCCTGCTCTTTGGTAAGTTCACTTATTAGGTCAGGAAGTTTTTTGTTGGAGTATATGGAGTTTTCTATGTACACTGTCATGTCATCTGCAAAAAAATGACAGTTTTCCTTCCTCCTTTGAAATTTGGATGCTTTTCATTTCTTCTTCTTATCTGATCATTGTGGTGAGACTCTTTTAAGCATATTTTATTCATTATGTTATTACAGCTGTTTCATTTTTTTGTCCCCTTTATTCCCCTACACCCTGCACTCCCTCTCCCACCAGTATTCTCTCCCCTTAGTTCATGTCCATGAGTCATACATATCTTTGGCTTCTCTATTTCCTATACTATTCTTAACCTCACCCTATCCATTTTGTACCTAGCATTTATGCTTCTTACTCCCTGTACCTTCTCCTCCATTCTCCCCCCACCCCTCCCTGCTGATAAACCTTCATGTGATCTCCATTTCTGTGATTCTGTTCCTGTTTTAGTTGTTTGCTTACTTTGTTTTTGGTTTTAGGTTCAGTTGTAGATAGTTGTGAGTTTATTGTCATTTTATTATTCATAATTTTGATGTTCTTCTTTTTCTTAGATAAATCCCTTTAACATTTCATATAATAAGAGCTTGGTGATGAAGAACTCCTTTAACTTGACCTTATCTGGGAAGTACTTTATTTGCCCTCCCATTCTAAATGATAGCTTTGCTGGATAGAGTCATCTTGGATGTATGTCCTTGCCTTTCATGACTTTGAATACTTCTTTCCAGCCCCTTCTTGCCTGCAAGGTTTCTGTTGATAAATCAGCTGACAGTATTTTGCGAACTCTCGTGTAGGTAGCTAACTACTTTTCTCATGCTGCTTTTAAGTTTCTCACTTTATCTTTAACCAATGGCATGTTAATTATGATGTGTCTTGGAGTAGGCCTCTTTGCATCCTTATTGTTTGAGACTCTGTGCTTCCTGGACTTGCATGTCTATTTCGTTCACCACATTATAGAAGTTCCTTTCACTATTTTTTCGAATAAGTTTCCAATTTCTTGCTCTTTCTCTTCTCCTTCAGGCACCCCTATGATATGAATGTTTGAATGCTTGGAGTTGTCCCAGAGGCTCCTTACTCTATCCTCACTTTTTTTATTCTTCTTTCTTCTTGTTGTTCTCATTGGTTGTTTATTTGCTTCCTTATGTTCCAAATCATTGATTTGATTCTCAGCTTCATCCACTCTATTGTTTTTTCCCTGTAAGTTGTTCTTTATTTTAATTAGTGTCTCCTTCATTTCTGAATGGATTTTTTTATGCTGTTGAGGTCCTTACTAAGTTCCTTAAGCATCCTTATAACCAGTGTTTTGAACTCTGCATCTGATAGGTTACATATCTCCATTTGATTTAGCTTTTTTTCTTGAGTTTGTTCTGGTCTTTAATTTGGGCCGTGTTTCCTTGTGTCCTCATTTTGGCAGCCTCCCCGTGTTTGTTTGTTTGTACAGGTAGAGCTGCTACGATTCCTTTTCTTAGTAGCATGGCCTAATGTAATAGGCACCCTGTAGGGTCCAGTGACACAGCCTCCCCTGTCACCCAAACTGGGTACCTGAGGCACCCTTCATGTGGGCTGAGTACACCCTCATCTTGTAGTTGAAACTTGATTTATGTTGACAGGTCAGTGGAGGGATTTGCCCAGGCTAGTCAGCTGTAAGGACTGGCTATGACCACTGACCACCAACCCCCACCTCCATGAAGGATTAGCTGTGCAGGAGCAGGTTGGTGGTGTTCTGATGTGGTCTGTAGTTGTCTACTGGGTACACAGGCTCTGGGTTTTTCCGGGTGCTTCAGGCCAAGTACATCCCCCACCTGTTTTCTGCCCAAGGCCATCCTTCATGAGCTATACAGCAATCTGAGATGGCTGTTACTTGTGCTGGGCTTGGTGATTCCCAGGTAAAGCCAAGCTATGAATTTAGGCTCGCTGTTGCAAGTGCTAGGCCTGGGGACACTTAGGAAGAGGTGCTGGGGGCTCAACTTAGGCTAGTTGTTGCTTATTTGAGAGGATTTAGGAAGTTGTGAGTCATGAGCCATGTCCAGACATTCACATGGAAAAGTCATTGTTAACAGCTTGTGTGGACCCATAAATAAGGTGGGACAGAGTCTCAGGGGATCTCTGGGATGGGGGCAAAACAGATTTGTCCAGATTGATAGAGTCTCAAATATGGCACCCACTTGCCAGCTCTGTGGCTGTGTTGAGGGAGGGTTCAGAAAATTGGCAATGGCCTCTGCCTGCCTTTCTGTATGGGAGGAAGCTGTCCACCACTTCTTGCCTTGATGCCAGACACTGCAGTTCCTACCTGCTGCTACTGGTTCCTTTTCAACCTGCTACCCTGGTGCTGGCGCTCAGAGGGAGTGAGTCTGATTAGATGAGTCCATGTATGGGCTCTTTAAGAGGAATTGCTTGGGACTCCAGGAGTTTCTTCCACTGACTCAATCCCCATTGGTTTTGCAGCCAGAAGTTGGGGGGACTTATCTTCCTGACATAGAAACTGTGGGCTAGGGGCCTGGTGTGGGGCTGGGATTCCTTTCGCCTGAGATAACCCTCCTGAAGTTTTATTCACCGCACGTGGATATGGGACCAGCCCATTCCACATCTCTGCCCTTCCTACTAGTTTGGATAGATGTGGTTTCTGTAATTCTGTTGTTGTCAGAGTTCCATTCAACTCAATTTCTGATGGTTCTGAGTGATGGTTTTTCTACAGTTTAGTTGTAATTTGATGTGGTTGTATGAGGAAGTAAGCTGTTTTTACCTATGCCACCATCTTGGCCAGAAGTCTGAGGCTATTCTGAGTTTCCAGGTGAGATATGATGATGATTATGACCATGCTGATACCAGTGAGGATGGTACACAGTGGTCAGATTCTGGAAATATTTTGAAAGAAAGCCAACAAGATTTGCGTACATGTTGGATACAGGGTGTGAGAGAGAAAGAGTATCAATGATTACCTAAGGTTTTTCGCTTGAGCAAGTGGAAAGGTGAAGTTGCCATCTACTAATATGATACATGCCAGGGAAGAAGCCAGTTTGGTGAGGGAAGATCAAGAGTTACATTTTGGATATACTTCCAAGTGAAAATGTTGAGGAGGCCATTGTATAATGCTTCCCCCATCTTTTAGCCTTATTTATTCCTCTGAAACTCCAATTACTCATATGTGAGACATTTTCATTCTGTCCTCCACATACTGTAGTCCCTTTCCTCTCTTTAACTCTGTTTGCCATTTGCTGAGTGATTTTGTATAATCTGCCTCCAGTTAAATTTTCTCTTCAACAGTGTCTAATCTCTGTTTAATTCATTCATTGAGTTTTTAATTTCAGTTACTGAATTTTTTTTCTTTCTACAAGTCCTTTGTCCTTTTTTCAAATCTTGTTTTTTTTAAATAGTTCTTTATTTTCTGTTTTTAATTTCTTCCTCTATGTCATTAATTTTAACATACTTGTTATCTTAATTGTTGTTCAATTATAGTTGTCCCACCTTTTCCCCCATTGCTCTCCCCTGCTCTGCCCCACCCCACTCCCATAGTCAATCCTCACTCCAATGTCCACATAACATACTTATTTTTAACTCTATTAGAATCTTCTATTATCTGTTCATGGAGGCTTAAGCCTACTGTGCGTTGTGCTTGTTGGCTCTTGTTTATTGTGGATTATTTTGTTCATGTTCAACTGGATTTTATTTACGAAAATCCTGTTCATCCTGGTTTGCATGCATGTTAATACTGAGAGTTTTGGTATTTGCTTTTGCCATATGCCCCACAGAGATCCAATATTTCTGCTAATTTCACAAGTTATAGTTTCTGGGACCACATAAATAGTACAGGTTTGAACCACAAACTCATGTGAAGCTCAATTACATGGTTAAGAATTTGTAAAGGGGAGAATTTTGTCCCCTATCCAAAGCCCAGGCCAAGATAAACAAGTTTCTTCATTGTGTCCCTATTCGAATAGAAAGGCTATTTTCTAGTCCCTTTTTCTGGGGGTATAGCTCTTTTAAGGGCTTCCTCACCCCAAGGGGTCCCATAAGTTTGTCTCATATCTCTTTTGTGTTAAGGCTCAATCCATAGCTGGTATAGCTCAGTAGATTGAGCACAGGCCTGCAAACCAAAGGGTCACCAGTTCAATTCCCAGTCAGGGCATATGCCTGGTTTGCAGGCTAGGTCCCCTATAGGGGGTATGTAAGAAGTAACCACACATTGATGTTTCTCTCACTCTCTTTCTTCTTCCCTTCCTCTCTCTCCAAAGATAAATAAATAAAATCTTTTTTAAAAAGACTCAAACCCCTAGGTGTTACTCATTTTATTTCTGGAACTGGGTAATGATCACATGAATGCATTTACTTTGTGACAATTCCTCAATCTGTACATTTAGAGTTTGTATCCTTCTCTGTATCTATATTATATTTCAATTAAATATTTTATAACACCTGAAAATATTTTAAAATCCTAAACATGTCAATTATCTCCAAATTGATCTATAGACTCAATGAAATTGCTTTCAAACTAACAGCCAGTTACAGGTAGGCACAGAAAAGATTATTCTAAAATTTATATGAAAAGGCACAGGCCCAAGAATAGCTAAACAATCTTGAAAAAGAATAATGTGGGACAAATCACTCTATTTGGTATAGCTACACTAATCAAAACAGGGAGGTATTAGTGTAAGTATAGAAACATAAGATCAATGGAATAAAATAGTGATTCCAGAATTAGACTCATACTAATACAGGTACCTGATTTTTGAAAAAGGGGAAAAGGCAATTCAATAGAGAAGGCAGGGTTTTTTGGTCTACAAGTGATATTTGTACATTTGGCCATTCCATAAGCCAAAAACCTCTCAACCTCTTAAACCTCTTAAACCTCTTTACTGTAAGAGCTGTAAGCCTTGACTCAAACCTCTTACAATAAACAAAAATTATCTCAAAATGTATCAAAGATTGAAATGTAAAGCATAAAGCTATAGTGCTCACTTCAGCAGTACATATACTAAAATTGGAACAATATAGAGAAGATTAGCATGGCCCCTGTGCAAGGATGACATGCAAATTTGTGAAGTGTCCCCTATCTTTGGAGGACATACAAAGGACCCAGAGACATATGAAAAGATGCTCAGCATTGCTAGCCATCAGAGAGATACTAATTAAAACCACAATGAGATACCACTTCACACCGGTCAGAATGGCCATCATAAACAAATCAACAAAAAACAAGTGCTGCAGAGGTTGTAGAGAAAAGGGAACCCTAGCACACTGTTGGTGGGAATGCAGACTGGTGCAGCCACTGTGGAAAACAGTATGGAATTTCCTCAGAAAACTAAAAATGGAACAGCCTTTTGACCCAGCAATTCCACTGCTGGGATTATACCCTAAGAATCCTGAAACACCAATTCGAAAGAACCTGTGCACCCCAATGTTCATAGCAACACAATTTATAATAGCCAAGTGTTGGAAGCAACCTAAGTGTCCATCAGTAAATGAATGAATCAAAAAACTATGGTACTTTTACACAATGGAATACTATACAGCAGAAAGAAAGAAGGAACACCTACCCTTTGAGACAGCATGGATGGAACTGGAAGCATTATGCTAAGTGAAATAAGCCAGGTGGTGAAAGAGAAATACAATATGATCTTACCTATAAGTGGAATGTAATCAACAAAACAAACAAGCAAGCAAAATATAACCAGAGACATTGAAATAAAGAACAAACTGACAGTAACCAGAGGGGAGGGGGCA
This sequence comes from Anoura caudifer, assembly GCA_004027475.1. NCBI lineage: Eukaryota > Metazoa > Chordata > Mammalia > Chiroptera > Phyllostomidae > Anoura > Anoura caudifer. The sequence goes on along the minus strand of PVKU01013090.1, from coordinate 1,529 downwards.
ATGCAGGAAGAAAAGGGGGAAGGGTTTTCAGTAACATGTATAAAGAAAGGATACATGGACAAAACCAAAGGGGGTAGGATCAAGGGTGGGAAGTGGGGATGGCTGGGGTGAGAGGAGACTGGTGGGGGAAAATGGAGACAACTGTACTTGAACAACAATAAAAAAAGTGAAAAAAGATAAGAAAAGAAAACATAAGCTATAAAACTTTTAGAAGATAACATTTTCATGACCTGGGGTAGTCAAAAAGTACTTAAACATGATAATCCATAAAATAAATAAAACTGAGCCCTAGCTGGTGTGGCTCAGTGGATTGAGCACCAGCCTGCAAACCAAAGGGTCACCAGTTCAATTCCCAGGCAGGGCACATGTGTGGGTTGCAGGCCAGGTCAAGTTCCCAGTAGGGGGTGCACAAGAGGCAACCACACATTGGTGTTTCTCTCCCTCTCTCCCTCCCTTCCTCCCTGTCCAAAATAAATTAATTAATTTAAAAAAAACTGATAAATTGAAATTTATCAAAGCTAAAATCTTGCACTGTGAAAGATACTGCTATAGACTGGGAGAAAAAAGCTATAGATTAGGAGGAAATATTTGCAACTCACTTATCCAACAAGGAATTTGGATCCTTAAATATATAAAAAGATGTCAAAGTTCAAATTGTAAAACAAACAACTCACTCAGAAATATCAAAAAATTTGAACAGGCACTCGCCTAAAAGGATGTTCAGATGGCAAATAAGCACAAGTGGAAGCATTGTGCTGAGTGCAGCCATCCTGTAACCATGAGGAAGTATCCTGAATATAATGATAACACACACACACAAAGGCAGAACTGAGATAATCAGAACCAAAGCTCTGATTAAAATTTGCTTCAGACTTCCGGCCAAGATGGAGGCATAGGCAGACGCACTGTGCCTCTTCTCACAACCAAATTAAGGACAACAAAGATTTGGAAACAAGAAAACAACCAGAACTCAGAAAATCAAACTGTTTGGAAGTCCAACAACGATTCATCCAGACCGGTAAGAGGGGCGGAGTCGCGGCAGGAAAAAGCAGAGGTGCGGACCTGGCACACAGGCAGCAGCGGCTGGCAGCCCCCAGGTGCACAGGCAGCGACTAGCAGACCCCGGACACGGGGCGGCAACTGTGCAGAACCAGTGAGGCCGCACAAGGCGGCTGGCTGACCGGGTGGTCCCACATTCACGCACAGATAATCCAGGCAAATGGGAAGCGGTGAAAGGGGCTGGAATCTGAGAGAGAGTAAAGCAACCGCCATTATCTCCTCTCAGACCCCGCCCCCACATACAGCGTCACTTCCCAGCGACCGGGCTGTCCCGCCCTGGGGAACACCTGAGGCTCCACCCCTCACTACGTAAGAGCCGCGACTAGATAAAACAAACAAACAAACAAACAAACAAAAAACCCAGAAATGGAAATGGCTCAAACCGGAGAACAAATCAAAGCCCCAGAGCCAATTTATCTAAGCGATGAAGAGATTGCCAACCTATCAGAAGCACAATTCAAAACCCTGGT